>WBNH01010945.1:0-112433 GCA_013401255.1 Urocolius indicus | reverse complement strand
CCACAATAACCTTGAATAACCTTGGCCACAATAATCTTGAAATAACCTGAGAGAACATCTTGAGCAACAGGGAGTGTTAATAGACAAATATATTTCCTCTAGCAATGTATATTGTGTTGTCTTGTTTTTTGGTTAGTTTTTTTTTTTTTTTTTTTTTTTTCCGCTTTTGACTTGCTCCAGAGAAGCTTCTATCTAAGAAAATGTATCATGGCATTTGGCAGGTGAGAACAGCTCTTAGGAAATATAACTTCTGATTGTGCTAGCCTTGACTTTACATGTTTTCCTAGGTGGACCAGGGCAGGAAGAGGAAGACTTTAGACAGTGTATTTGCCTGCTTAACAGAGGAATAAAGCAGAATATTTCCCAGACTTTCTAAATCTGCCTCGTCTTATTATGCTGTTTCTGCTTCCACTCTGGAAGTCTCTTCTCACCTGGAAGTTGGGATTTCATAATGTTAACAGATAAAATGAAGTAATGCCAGTATTTTGTTTAACAGACAAAAGGTATTACAAAGCTGAGGATTAACAAAGTGAAAATTTTCATTTTAAAAATGGTGACTAGTTGAAGATTGTAACATTGGACAGTATTTCTACCCCTTTTTGTATGTACATAGAAGTTCATACAGCATTGTTTTGAATTCTTCTGTCATGCTTTATGTGTATATGTGTATATCATTATATGATTCTATTCTAGTCTATGATACTATTCTATTCTGTATATGTTTGTTAATTTAAAAATGTAAATAGCTGTTAATATTGGAAATTGTAATGAATTGTTCATATTTTAGATGAACTTAAATCCTTTCACTTGTTTTCTTCTTAGTTGGGTACATTTGAAGTGATTTTATGTCTTTTTTTTTTTTGTTCATGCACTTTAAAATGCAACATAGCTGAAAATGATACAGTGGATTACATAGTGTATGGTATGTAGTCACATGGTGCTCTTAGAGGTTTTAGAAGAAAAATGAAATAAATTGTACTGCTGTTACAGAAACTAATTTGCATTGTAAACTGTGCTGCAATTTAAAAATCAAAGTAATTATTTAGGAACTATGCTTCTTGTGCACGTTTTGCCTTCCTCACTCTGTGTTTACTGGACAGTAGTTCTCAAATGCATGCTTTTTATCTGTCATTATTGAGGTATATAATACACTATATAGCAAAGACTTTTTACAGTTATATTGTAGAATAAGGAGGTTGGCTATAAAGCTCATTACACAGAATTTACTTTCTAAAATAAAGGAGAGAACAAGGCAACAGATGAACTCTCTAGCTTAAGACTAAACTCTCTTTTGCTTTAAGCTTATTTCTAAATGACAGAAAACAAACAGAGATAAGCCTTGTGTAAATTGGAATGAGCTTTTGCATAGCTTTTTGTATCAAACTGGATTAAATGCAAACCTTAAATAAAAACATATAACTTTTTATCTAGACAGCTCTTGGCTGAGTATTTTTTGGCCTAATATGCTAGCAGATATTTACTACTTTTCTCATTGTTACCCTTAATTTGTAGCATATTGTGTAAATGCAATTTATATTTACATATCATATAAATAGCTTTTGTGGTCTAGCATAGCATAAACAAAGCAATATGCATGCTAAAGTAGATATCCATGTGTGGCTAATTGCAGAGTGCAAAACATATATCACGTGCTTTTGTAATTAAAGATAGGAATGCAATGTGCAAGTAAAAAAAGAGCAAAAATACACATTCAACATTGATTTTATGTATTTTGTATAGTATGTTGTGTCCTCTTAATATTCTCTAGTTTCTGGAATCCATCAAAGTAAAGATAATTTATTTAAGGCACCTTATTAATCCTAAAATACTGTGGAAAAACTTTTGCAGGTCTTCTTAGCAAGTAAAGACTTGGAAAAATGTGGTGTGAGACTGAATCTGAGAAAATTTTTGTACTGCTTTTATATATCTGCATACCACTCTGAAACTCCATAGTTTCAGATTTGAACTCATAATCACATAATCACAGAATATCAAGGACTGGAATAGACCTCTAGAGACAGTGTAGTCCAACTGCTCTGCTAAAGCAGGACCCCCTTCATCAGATCACACAGAAATGTGTCCAGATGGGTTTTGAAACCCTCCAGAGACGGAGACTCCACACCCTCCCTGGACAGCTTGTGTCAGGGCTCCCTCACCCTCACAAATAAAGAAGTTTCTCTTCATGTTCTAGTGGAACTTCATGAGTTCCAGCTTATCTCTCTTGCCTCTTATTCTGTCACTGAGCACTAGAGAAAGAAAGTCTTGCCCCATCTTCTTGACATCTGACCTTTAGGTATTTACAAGCATTGATAAGATCCCCTCTTGGTCTTCTCCACAGTAAACAGTAATTCAGTGTTTCTGTGATTGTTTTAAAAAATACATTTTACTTACTCATTTTTTTTAAGGAGAATAGGATTCTTTGAATAGGACTTTTCTTTTTCACAGTGTTTTGTACTTGTCTCTAAACCAAGGGCAAAAGTCTGAAAAACACTGATACTAAAGAAAGCTCTTTACCTTGGAGATTTTTCTATTTACTATATTTTTTTTACTATTTTTTTACTATATTTTCTATTTACTATTTTTTCCTGCAGACTAGATTAATCTACCTAATATATACAGAATTAAATACAGAATTGCTGTCAGAATTATGAAAATAATTGGTATCAGTTATCAGACTATCATTACAGTGGAAAGATTAAAGGGCAGGTGAGCAGAATGTCCTGGCTGCTGTTACTTCATTCCTCTTTCATATTTTTTAATAAACTGGACTAAGAGGGAAAAAAAGGAAGAAGAAAATAATACAGTTTATTGAGAAATATCTGTGATGATAGATTCCCTTGCAGCAAAGCTTTTTAGCTGTGCATAGTTCATGACCTTTATCAATTCTGAACTGTAATATAATATAAAGATTAATAGTTGATTTAGTTTTCATTACAGTAAAAATATGGTGAGAGAGATTAGTAATTCAAATTTGGTCACTAGGAAAATTCATTAAACAGTCTTCCACCTACCCCCCTCCAAAAAAAGAAGAACATCCTCTTTTTTTTTCTTAGATGAAATATGTTTGGACAGCAAACTGTCTCTATGGTGGAGAGAGAGTCCTCTGTGGGAGTTTTGGCAGTCTGTGGTGTGTGTCACTCCTCTCACCAGAGCCAACTTTAGATGCTCTCTTAGCTGAAAAGTCCATTCTGAAGTCATAGAGCATCTTTCTGTTCTGGGAAGCTCCCCAGAACAGGAAAAGCAATGACGTGCATTCACCCAGTCCCAGCTGCAGTCCTAGACCTCCTTGTATATAATTGCTTCCTCCTCCTGGCCTCTCTCATCCCTTTCCATGCATGGCAGAGATCTGCGGAGAAAGCAGGGAAGCAAGATCTTTTTTAGATATGCATCTTAAATATCTAATGATACGGAAGGTCTAGTGTGCGTACTGCCTGTAGAACAATGCAGGAAACTTTTCCCTTTGCTATCGTCACTTTTGACTAAGCTGATGATTTTTCAGTATTTATTTTGGTGTGCAGAACTGTTAGCTCTCAATTATTATGTTGCAATGTAACTTTGGGTTGTGTGTGACAGATTGCACATCTTTTGGAAAAGTTAAGCAAAAAAAAAAAAAGACAATTTTGCTGTAGGTACAGCTGCTAAAGATCTTTGTTGTCCATCAAATAAAATTGTCACTTAGAAAATTTTGTTAGACAGCATGTCAGTGACAGGCTGGTGCTGTGTTTGTATGTATAGAAAATACTATAAAATATTTTAGCTACTGTTAAGAAGATGGTAAGTTAAAATGTGCTTAAGTCAAAAGCCTTTGCTTAACTTCTGTTCAGATGTACAGCACTCTAAAATCCCTACATTTATGTGGTCATTGACTGTACCACATCTTTCCCCCAGCTGGGATGGGGAGTAGGTCTCATGGGGTAACAGCCTGGGCTTGAAAGAATGAACCTAGATTTGCAATGAATCTTCTTCTTGCTTGGTATCTACCTCTTGTGCTTAGAGACATGCTGCTGTCACCATCATGGCAAAAATCAAGGCCTGACACCTACAAGAGAAGAACAAATGGAAGCTGCTAATATAGCTGGATGAACAGAAGCTGGAACAGACTCAATGCCACATGGTGAGGATCCTGCAGGAAAACGACTTCAGGCTCTCCAAGACGCATGTGGTCTCCAAAATCCATTGCCAGAGCTGTGGCTGTTGTCAATCCGTACCAGAAGAACTTGAGAAAACTTTACAAAGGCAGAAAGCACAAGCCTCTTGAGCAGTGGCCCAAGATGACACATGGTTGGCGACACATGCAAAAGGAGGACAAAGAGCATTTGAGACCAAAAGCCATCAACAAAAGGAACAAAAAGCTAGGGTCTATCCAGAGATTTGCTGTTGGGGCATAAAACTGCTGTGTATTAATGTTTTTAATTATTTTGGATAAGTATTTCCTCATTAAACAGAAGTTTGCTATGGAGAAGGAAATAATTTTCCTATCTGGTTTGTACAACAAGGAGGGGGAAATTAGCTGTGTAGATCCACTGAGGAAATCTACAGAGGGATGATACCTGATTCAAGTGCAAAATGTGAAAAAAAAAGTCTTGTATGAGGAAGAGACAAAGAAGAGACAAAACTGATGAGATTAGGCAAAAACCTCATTAAAAAGAAGTGTAGTACAAAACTGATGGATAAACTGGGATTACAGGAGACAAGGCAAAGAAGATTGCAGGTGAGGTATACTTTGGAAAAGGATACTGGGTTTGGAAGTCTGGGAAAAGATACCTGCAAGTGGAAGTCTGAAGTCTGTAAGATGCCATCTGGACTAGAAGACATTTAGTGAAGGAGAGTGACTAGGAAAATCACACTTCTTGGAACGAGGTGACTGAATAAAAGTTAGAGGCAGAGAGAGTGAGACTCCTTGGACGAAAAGAGAGGGATCAAGATACTTGTGGCAACTGAAGCAGTAATGACAAGGATGCTCCAGATTGTGCCTCAAGGAGCTGGTTAAGTGGCAGATGTCTGTAGAGAAGAATGAGATGTTCTGTCCCTGCAAAAGGCACATGTGGTTCTGATTATGAAGCTGAACACTGGAATTTGGGCTGATTTCTTTTCAGTTCTTGTCTGTGGTGTGTTGTTTTTCTTTTCTTTTAATCTGGGGCATTACAAAAAAAATAAACTGTCAAAAAGCATTACTGAAGTTGCAGTTTCCACTGGCTCAGGAGTCTCTGTAATGCACATCTTAGTGGCACGGTTCATACAAGTTTACAGTGTCCTCATACCAACAGATTGCTGAGGCTTTCCTAAAGCAGCAGTTTATGTTATTACTTGCTGCTAAAATGGTACCTGGAACCAAAGAAAATCATGACTGTCACTTTTTCATGAATGTGTGTGTATATATATATACATATACATACATATACATGTGCATATTTATATGCAGAAAAGTGAAATGCATAAGATAGTTTTTATAAATTGTTTTAATTTACTTCATGTATGATGGCATATTTGTGTTTGCACTCATTCAGATTAAAGACCTGTCTATCTTATCAAGAAGCATCTGCACTTTTGACAGTGGTTGTAGTAGACTGCAGCCTATAGAAGCTTAAGGAATAATAATTAACAGTTATATTACACTGTCTCCCTTCTTCCCAGTTTTCAAGTTTTAGTTATATGTTTCAGAGATTTCCTGTGCTGGGGATGATAGCATTTAATATCCCTTGATTGGTTTGTCTTCCCACCTACAATATCCCGTGATGATGAGTTTAACTGTTTTGTACCGTGTGAGAGAAAAGATCTCTTTTTACTTGTTTGTACCTGCTGCATGACTAGCTCCTGTTGTAGGAGGCATACTGCAAAATTATTCCCTGTTCCTTGTCTTCCTCTCATCCTTTGGGATTATTCAGATACTTTTTCATATCTCCACCACCTCTTTTACAGGCTGAAAAGAAAAAGCCAGTGTATTGGCTGGGTACCCTTTGATTGTACTAGTCACACTTTTCTGTGAGATGTTATCACCTTACTCTGAAATTAAAAGAAAAAAAAATTAAATTAGCTCAGGTATCCTAAAAATAAGCCAAATAAACTCTTTAAGTTGTGACACAAAATTCTTTTTTGATTATATACCACATCGATATTTAGACAATTTGCAAACTTTTTATGAGGCTGATTCATCTATGACATTGATAGTATGACTCCATAGATAAAAATTTGAAGGGAACTATATGCCCTCTTCCTCTTTCTTTTCATATAACTCAGAATAATTCATTGATATTTGGAAATGTGTCAGCTTATAAATCTGATATAAGAAACCTTGTTGGTCTACATGAAAGAAACCCAAGATAACAGATTTTAAATCACAACTATTTTGTATACATAAAAAAATATTCTCAGTGTTATAAGAAAAGATCTATGATTTTCTAATATTTACTTGGATTTATATGAAGGCACAGATTTTGTAATACAAAAAAACAGTAAAAATTCCCAATGCCAGTTTGATTACTTTCATTTATTGGTTACTGTATTCATTTTGATATTTCTGATACCACATTTGATTTTTCCAGTCATAGTTTTACTTAAATGGACAGAATTTCAAGCTAGTAGTCTCATAAACATTTGCAGAACTGAAAGAATTTGTAGAAACGGGGAGTCTTTGAGATAAAAGCATAATCAGAAAAGGGAGAATTGCTATGATTATATCCCAGGAAAACATCACTGTGTAGTTCCTACAAAGAGTATGTATCTATGGCTTTTCCTAAAGTTTTAGCACAGATAATGCTGCCAGGATTTTTTTCACTAACTTACTTTTTCTCATAGCACCTTCCTTTAGCTTGCTGGCCAAATACTTTCCTTCCTTTGAGGCAATCCACTACTTTCAAGAGAAGGGCAAACCAGAGCCCTTGCATGTAATTTGAGTTTTACCCTTAGGATCTTGCTTTTATTAAATATCACTGCAGTGATTTTAAAAAGTAACAGTAATGGTAAAAATAAACACAGTCATCAGTCTCTTTTGTAAACTGTTGTGTTTTCTCTGTGTGTCAATTACAGTCTCTGATTTAATTTTAAAGCAGTGTGAAGGCAAGTTGTCCTATGATAGTGTTAGGTCACTGGTCTCCCTCTTCATTTTCCAGTCAATAAACAATGGAAAAACTCTTCCTTGGAGCAATTTCTCTCCAGCAATATGTTTCCACACCTTGTTTCAGAGGATATTCTAGGAAAGGCTTAGCAGGCAGTGATCCAAGACATGCTGGGGTACAAAGAATATACTCAATAGACTGAGCAACTGAGCCTGAAAACAACATATGAAACTTATCATAGCACTCCTCAAGCAGCTATGTCAATAAACCCTATGTATACCTCTAAACTGTGTGCAATCCACCTCAAAAGTATTAAAAGCTATTGCTGCTGGAAGTGCTTAATCTTTAGGTTGATCACAGGGGAAGCATTAAAAATATTTATGAATAAAATTCAACAAGAAAATAAAATAAATTACATTTTCTGTGATATGATCTGCCCGCTGTATTGGTATTATGAGAGATTGTGTGGAAGAGAATACAATACAATTAACAGCGACTCTTGAAATATTTCTATACTGCCTGATAATTAGGATTTTTTATTTTTATTTTTGAGAAATGATAGTTTCATGTCTCTTTCTAGTTGTAGGTGCAGTTTCCAGCCAAGTACTTGTTAGGTATTCTTGGTGATAGCACTTGCAGGGTAGCATTCTGTTCAGAAATTTCCTCTAGCACAAATCCAGTTTGTCTAGTCACCTGCACATGAAACTAAAATAAGGTACTATGTGCACACACTACTTTTGTATATTGTTTTTTATACAAATTAAAATCACACAGGATTTTTCCATGTAACAACTACCAGAGAAAAAATGTTGCACAGTAGAGTACAGGATGCTTAATGTTCTTTCTGCGCTAAGAGCAGTGCCAAATAGAACTGAGGTATTATCCCATAGCAAAAGGGTTCATACTTCCCCCGGGGTAATCTTTGCTGCATGACAGATAAGCACCCTTTCTTTTAAACTGCTAATTCTCATTGGAGCCTGGGGTGCCATTACATGGGTAATTTTTAATCTTTTGAGAATATGTATAAGGCAATATGTCAATATACATTTAAGCGGATTTTGATCTCTGTTGCCATGGACTTGGTAGAAATTCCTGTTTCCTAGACAGATAAGGAACTTCTGACTAAGCAGTGCAGAGCATGACTTTATCCTGCTTCCTGTACTTGGTGTCCACTGGTCCATTTTCAGTGAGGTGTGGAAAAAGAGGAGGTAGCTCAGAAGCTGACCTATTGCAAGGCTGAATGTGCACTCCTATTATTTTGCTTACCTTGACTGGACTATTTCCTTAGGAACTTTATTTAAAAAGACTCTGCAATTTGATCCATCTTGAACAATACAGAGTTAACACGTGGTAAGATTACAGCTGCCTAGAATGTGCTGATATGAAAGACTGGTAATTTTATTCGTCTGAATGGTATTGGACTGCTGTGTTTATGTAGCTAAAAGGGGTCCAAGAGCAGAGCACAGTGGTGGAGAACTCTTAACAGGACAGATATAGAAATCATCAAGCTTTGGGAGAAAAATTTAGTTTCAGTCTTTAAAAAAGAAGGTGAGTCACGGAAAGAAGTAAGTTTGGAGGATATTTGACATACATATTTTTTACAAGACGAGAATGCCATCTAATTCTGTTGTGTTATTTACCTCTGTTTCAAGTAGAAAAAGCTATCCACAGCACTGATTTGTTTGTGTACGTTCACCTTGCCTGTGAGTTCCTGGGCAGGGTTAATTGGGAATAATTGGGCCACCTATCGTTCTGACTTCCCATACAATTTAATTAGGTTTTCTTTTTCTCTTGTGTGTCAGAAGTCTTTTATGGACTGAGTTCTTTGATGCGAGAAAAAAAATCTCCAATTGCTAAAACATACTTTGGAATTTCCTAGTATGTCTATGCCAGCAGCACAATCTTACCACTTTAACTAACAATGGGTCTTTAGTCTGGGTTTGAGCAGCTACACAGCACAATTACATATTTAATACATAGTCATTACTATTTCAAAGGTGATGTGTGTCAGGGAGGATGATAGAGCTTCCTATGCACTTGTATACTTTGAATTCTAAATGCAAGCTCTGATGTTTATGTGTAGTAGGTGTCCGGAAGATCTCGGATTGTAATGCGAGGGGTGAAGAGGAAGTGAAAGGGCTGGCACGGGATAGAGTGAGAGAAGGTGCTCATGCCAGCAGATATAAGGGTATAACATAAACAATAAAGCGGAGATTGAGCATCATCCACACCATGTGTGCAGGGATCCTTTTACCCTCAGCAGTCGATGAGCTGGGAGATCAATCTGGACTGCCAGGTAGTGTTGCCAGCAATGGCAACATTTGGCGACCTCGACGTGATCAGTGCAGGACGTCCGCAGCCATGGCACAAATGAAACACTTATGCCTATGTGGTGCAGGCTTGACTGGTTTGGGCTGTTGAACACCTGCTCTGAAGCTTCTTTTGCCACTTTCCCCAAGAAGAATGGGCTATGGGTATTCCATAGCACATAAGTTTTTTTTTTTTTTATTTTAAATTGCCTCTGAAATATAAAACACTATACTCTCCCTACTGGCTTTTCATTTGGAGTTAACTTGACAAAACCTACTTCTATGTATGGTGCACAAATTCAGGTAGTAATCAAGCATGGAGAAGGCTTACTATGGAAGTCTTTTAGTGTTAGATGTTAATAAGCATGTTTCAATTCCATCACCATTCATATATTTTAGCTCAACAGAAATGTGTTCTGAGAAGATTCTTGGACACACTGTAGTTGATTTTCAGGGTGGTGCTTAGACGTCCAATTTAGCTAATGCTATTCTTCTAAAGTTTATAGAAGGCATATTCAGTGACTGGGCTAACATGATATATTGGTTTTGTTCATGTGTTTCTGTTTATGTTAACTGAAGCTGGGATTGTGGTGATATAGTTCCAAAGATCATTAATCTTCTGCATGCTTTTTTCTTCTTTCCTTCTTGTACAACTTACAGATCCTAACAGTAGATGTAGCCGGAAAATGGCTGTCAGAATGGAATATGGTAGGGAGTTGCTGGAAAGGAGCCATTGCTCTGCCTTGTTACAGATTCAAAGAAAAGCTACCAAAGACGATTCATCTGGCATCCCTACAACTGCAGTGTGTGGCACTCTTGAAAAGCATTTGGATGAAGGCATCTGACCTGCCTACTTCACTTTTTAAAGACATATTGACTACAGGTTTAAAGCTGGTATAAGGAAAATAAACCAGTGGAGGTTAATTTCTGCTTGTGCTGGGTTGAAATAAAATCAAAAGGTCCATTTGCGTAGTCAGAGCAATTAAAATACAGTAAGTCAAACAAAGCACAATGAGGAATAAAAAGAGCTGTTAACTTGTGAGTGATTTGATTCGTTTGTTGTAAGAAATGGAAATAAAACTGAGAATCCACTTAAAAAGTCAGATATCTAATTGTTCTAAAAAAATAACTGCTAAAGCAATCATGAAATGCACACATTATGGGAAGGACTCTATTTCTAATTGCTGTGTGTATAACTCCAGCTCTGAGTATGTGAGAGAAATTTAAGTGAAAGCAGTGCCTCCGAGTGGAGTGTTTTGATCCAGGTGTATAAAAGGATCCAGAGTTATCATCTGTAGCTGTTTCCTTGCTGATGCCTCTCACAGTGATGAGGTTGCTCTCTCAGATTGCTGTATGACTGCAGCTTCAGATAGCTGCAGATAATGATTTAATTACTCAGTTTTTGGTTCATTGATCAATGTCATTGGTCTCGAATGTGCTTTCAGTAACTGTGTATCTACTAGGTAGGTAGATATATATGCTCATGGGCTGAACCTTGATCTGTTCAGCTGAGATAACAGCATAATGTCAATCTGTAATTAATAAGCTCACTTGTGCTTACTATCTGACTATAAAGAAAAAGTAAATACTGTTCCTGACAGTGTTAGTATTCATTCTTCTGTCTGAAATTCCTTGAGTAATTTTGTAAAGCTTATGTTCTCAGAAACTGCAATGAAATATCTGAGATTTTTTTTTTCTGAATTATGTTCTTCAGTCTATAAAATAGTTTAAAAATTTTATGGAACAACCAGATAGTGTTGAACTTTAATTAGTTAATTATTTACTTAGCAGTTTGGTTATTTCTGTCATTTGGTTGTTTCATTACATACGCAGCAGAAACCAGTTACAATCTTCTCCTTCCAAAGCAAAATGATTGTGAGTTTAGAAAACTCCTGGAAGTTATGATTTTAGGGTCCTTGAATATGTGAATGGATACAGATGGCCATAGAGCTGAAGGATTGTTTTATTCTGATTGCATTTAATTATATCTCCATAATCTACTCAAATTCCCAAAGTCATCTCTGCTTGTGGTAGTTGGGAAGGTGCTACTTGCATAAAAACTACTTTGTGTTTTTCACTGACAAGGACTTCAAAGGCAGTGGCCCGGAGAAAGTTAGTGTCCTTGTCAACTTCTCTCATTTAGAATATTTTTAAAGGCAAAATGGAAAATCATATATCTCCAAGCTTTTGGCAGTTCCTACAAATATTTTATTTAAGGTCACTCAAGTGTATTTTGTGTACTTTATACCAACTTACTCAAATTCAAATCACAGAGAGACCTACTTCTTCTCCAGGTCCCTCATGTATCTTTCTTCTGCTGGGATTTAAACCATCAGGGCAGTTGATTACTCTGTCTTCTGTAAAGAAGTTTAGTGCTTGGCACAGAAGTGTATTATGACAATATGACAGTAAATTATAGCAGCTGATATGCTAACAAACATATTTTACAAACTGATGGGTTTGTAATTATTTAGCTTTTTGACTACTTTTTATATGACTAAGAGGGAAGGCCAGCTTTGGATAGAGACAAAGTAGTCAATTGCCTGTGACAGTAGGCTTTTGACAAAATGGCTCTGGATCTGTAAATGAGTTTATCTATGTTAGAGACAGTGAAAAGAAAATAAAATTTGCTAGTGTTAGAATATATGAGAAGGAAGCTGCTTGGGGAAACATTTATTGTTCTCCAATTAGGAACAGCAGGATCATAAGCCCAGGTTCCTGGAGTATCGTGACAAACCTGTCTCAACTCTTACCTGCTAAGGCTGGAGGTACTATTCCAAGCAACTTGTTTTCAGATGACTTGGCTCATTTTTTGCTAAGAACTCTGAGAAGCTAACTCTGTCCTGGGATGACATTTGACTTGTCAACCTGGGTGTGACACAATTGTGAGCATACAAGCACAAGGGAACAGAAAAACAAACAAAAATATCTGTTAATAAATCATTCTCATTCATCAAATCACTAAAAGAAAACCATTTTGTATAGGCAGCAGGAACCTCTAACCTTCTGGTTAAATCACCTTTCTCAAGGCACTTTAAGTGATACATCTGTATTCCACTCATAGCATCATCACAATGCATTTGTTTCAGAAGTCTGTACTTGTAAAGACATGAAAATTGCCTTGTCTAAAGATGTGAAGTGACTAGAATGCATGTTTTTGGCTGTCAATGTATGTACCTTTTTTTTTCCCCTCTGAAGAATTCTGCAGAAAAACAACTTTATTCAATGGAAATTGAGGCTGGATTTTAATTTTTTTTTTGTTTGTTTGTTTATTTGTTTGATTATATTTTTGTTTTTTAAAAAGGAATCTCAGTCTCCCAAGTTGTTCGTAGTTAAACTTTTTAAAGAATTTTCTAAACACTAAAAAGGCGACTCTAAACCCCAGTCTTAACTTTAAAATAGAGGTTATATGCTTGCATTTTTTTGAACTGCAGCATGTTTCTTTCACACATAGTTCAGGTGCTCCTCCAAGGCGTCTCTCTCTTTTTACTAAGAGAGGAAATGAGTCATCAAATGCTATTCAGCAAACACTATGTGGGCACTCTGCGGATGCAGTTGCATTCCCAGCATCCCAACCTAATCTCGCAGTGGTACCCTACAGAACAATTACCCTGTCTCACTTGTGAACTCTTCCAGGATTTTTCACTTCTCATCACTTCAAGGGGTGTGGCATATGTGTTGTGGCTGTCAGGCAGATGATGATTCTGTTATACGGCTCATAGAGCAAGAAATTGTCATCCTTCTTAAAAATATTTCAGATGTAATGACAGGAACCAAACTGCATCTCTTACTGGCCTTGGAGAAAAGTTTCTTTTCTACATGGATTGTTCTGAATCTCACTTTACGTATTAAATATGTTTGATTGAACCGTCACTCACATTGAGCTCATATTCAATGTTGAACTGAGCAACTCGAGACTAAAGGATTCACATTTTTTACTTTACTTTTCTTCAGTAGAATTGTACAGAAGCCATATTATTTGCTTTACCTAATAGCAAAGTGCAAATTTCTTGGTTAAAAGTAAAGGATACCAGTATGCTGTACAAACACTTATAGCTACTCTAGGTGGTCCTGCTCTGGCAGGAGGAGTTGGACTAGATGATCATTCAAGATCCCTTCCAACCTTTAAGATTCTGTGATTCTGTGTGATTCTTTGATTCTGTGACTTACTTGATGTAGTATCAATACTTATACAGATTTCTTCTTGCTATACAGTTACAGAAATGAGCCCAAAGGATGCTTAATCAATGACTAAACAGCAGAGTTGAAATAATGGTAACAGGATCACAATATCCTTACTAAGTGAGCACTGTCAGAGAGTAACAATGATAGTCATTAATCATAAACAGGTGCTCTAGAGTACCACATTATTGCACATTTTCATACTAGAAGAAAACAACCCTTTCATGTCCAAATTCAAAGATACTACAGAAGCAATGGTTCTTAAACAGCAATCTGAACATCATGTGGCTTCATTTAAAAAAAAAAAAAAAAGAAAAAGAATTACACTTATTTCTTGGGACAATAAGGATTTAAATTTATTTAGTTGCAGTAGAGATGGCAGTTTTAGTAACATTTCCACAAAGAGTCTTTTACGTATTACGCACACCTATTGTCTTCCTTGTCTGAAATTTTTCAGTCTGTATGACTTTATTTTGGTCTCTATCTGTTTATGCATTTTTATATGAGGTTTTCTATGTATGTGTTATTTTAGGGCACTTCTTTTACTCCCTTCTCCAATGTACATACAATGTGTGATTACATAAGGGATTACTGGAGAAATGAACTTTTGAGGACAAGGTTCATGTTTGTTGCTTATTGTGTCCTAGTTTCTGTGTGCATCTATGGCAGTGGATCTGAACTCATTCCTCTGACAGGAAGGCAGTATACTATAGAATTGATGTTTTTATCTGATATTTTTTTTTCTTTAGAAAGAACTGAGTTCCTGTGAATCAGGATACAGTAGTAGCTGCTGAGTCTTACAAACACAGTGCAAATGACATTGACCCTTTATGTAGAATAAACTGAGAAGAACTGGAGTTTTCATCCTAGCTATGAGTTCCCAGACAAACTGCCAAATAACTTCTACCTTTGTGTGAACTATAGGGACAACAGTGAACTATTAGACCTAGCTTAAAGGTATAAATAAAAAGTATTTCTTGCAACATGCAGTTGTATCTTGGAACTCAGAATATAGTGGAGGTAAAAAATATAAATGGATTCTAGAATCAATTGGATGAATTAATGTAAAAAATTCCACTGCATCTATTAACTGCAAACAAGATTCAGTTGGCACAAGCTGCAAGTTTATCTCTGAATATTTTCCCTTATAATCGTTTCCTTGATATCAGCACTAATCTGTCAGAGGTGAGACATGGGGCTAAGTTGAGCTAGGCTGTGTCTAGGCAGACCAGTGTAGTCACATTTATTTGAGATACAGTTGCCTGCATGTCTCCCAAACATCCCCCTAAAAAATACTCTGCATGATGGACCCTGATTTTCCAGAGCACAGTAATGGTAGTAGTAAACTAGAGAAAAGAAAATGCCACTCGTTTCCTGGTCAGTCAGTCAAAAGCTGGAAAATATGGGAAAAAAAAAAAAAAAAACCAGTGTGACATGGTACTAAACAAGAAGAAACAGTCTTACTTGCACTGCTCACCTGGAAGGTGTTTCCCAGTGTCCTCATCTGTAGAGTGTCCTGTGCTGGCCCCTTCCTCTGAGATGCTCACCTCTCATCTTCACCCTGAGGAAGAAAGATGTGATTGCCAGCTGATGGGCAGAGTGGTGTGGGGAGCTGGAGGCTGGCTGGACTGTGGTGTTACTGGGGCAGGAGTGGATGGCTGGTGGGGCTGAAATGGGGTCCTGGGCTGTGAGCAGGGTGAGGAGAGCCCTAGGGGCTTGGCAAGGGACAGGCAAGGCTGGAGGTGCCCTTGGGTCCCAGATGGAATCTTCACATATTTTCCACAGGTCAAGTTAGCTCTGAACTCCATGTGCAACATCTTCTCACTAAGAAGTGTAAGCAGTGAGTTTGGGCCATTTTTAATGAGTACTGGCTGACATGGAAAAAAAAATTCTGACTGTGATTTTGCTGTATGATAGATAGCTCACAGGATTTAGTTAAGCAAAAATCTTTGAAGATATGTTCTTAGAAAATAAGCACAGGGATAGTCTAGATATCTAAACAGTAGAGACTCAGTTCAGTGGTATTAGTGTAGGCATCTGTGCAATTTGTGATGGTATCCACTCTGGTTGATTGCAATCACCTCAGAATAGAGTGGGCTTCTTATACATCCTCTCTTGTACGTCAGACCTGTGGGATGCATTAGATACCCTCTGGCAACTCAAATCTCACTAGATGTAAATGTTTAGGCAACTGACAGAGAACTAGTCTAAGCAACTAATCAGTGGTTTCTCTATAGGCAACTGAACTCTTCCCTTGCTTTAGAAAACTTTAGAAAAAAGGATACAAAAATAAATCTTTTTAATGTTTCTTCAAAGCCTTTCTGTTGTTTGAGCTACTCTTCAATGGGCAAGTGTACTTCCTCTGAGAGAGAGTCTGAGGCAGATGAAACATTCCCTCTCTGGAAATGCTGATCTTTATTTTTTAATATTGTGGAAGATATAGATAGAAGGGACAACTAGCTTAGCTAGTACATTCCTGTGTAAGATAAATCTAGTCTTAGACACAGTGTCAAGATGGAACAAAAGAGGATGGGCAGTGTGATAAAGCATAAAGAGGGGTAACTGTCTCTGGGTAGACTATTAGGTCTGGTGGACTTGAAGCAGACTGAGAGAAACAGTGACCTGTCTGCAGCAAATGAAACCATTTCATTTAGAATCAGCAGTGTATTCACTGGAGTATGAAACTCCTAGTGGGACTGCAGCTCATGTAGCCACATCTGAACCAGCTGCCAACTAGCTAGCAGTGGGTACTGCTAGTGGCATGGGCAGCAGGAGGCTGGATCTAGTATAGATCTACTGCTCAAAATGATGCTGGTTCCATGGAGGGAAGTCTGTACTGAGCCTGCTCTGCTGCAGTTATGCTGCTAGCAATATTACAGCTACCTAGTTTAAAATTAGTCTCTCTATATATGTATGAGCTGGATTTATTCGTAAGTGAAAATCTCTCCATAAACTGATCATTAACTATGTTAATAATACTTAGAAGTAAAACTTATGCTAGTGCCCAACTATTGTGTAGAAGGTGTGGATGCTGGAGTTTGTTCTCTAAGTTCTGCTACACAAGACTAATATGGTTGCATCTTAGTAGAAATGGTGGGTACTAAGGCAAGTCTTTAAATCAGATTTTGCACATTGAAGTTCCCAAATGGAAAGCTATTTTATGGTATCTGAAGCAGAACAAGAATCCCTCCTAGGGTTTGTGGTCAATCATTTTGCTAATTGAAATTATGTGTTGCCAAGCTAGCATTTTGATGGAAATGCCTTGATACTTATACAGAACTTCTCAGATTATCAAAAGTTGATGGTAAGTGAACAATGTAGGAACAATTTGCAATTGTTCCTTGTTAAACTGTCTTGTGTCCTAGATATAGAAACTAAAATTAGTGGTACTTATTCAGGCTTAACACCCTATATTATGTTTGCAGGAAATGATAAGCTGGAGGGGAAGTATTCAAGATGGGGGGTAGTCTTTAAGCAAAAATAAAGGGGTAGATTGGGCTTTTTTTGGAAAGCCTAGTTCAAAGAGTGTGCAGACATATAATTTGGGGATGCAATGCAATTACCAGAAATAATTTAAAGTGGGTTACTTCAGTTGAGTATGACTCTTTGAAGAATAAATAGTAATTGTTTTAAATGCAGAATTACTTTAATATTGGCTCCTTTCAGCAAGTCACAGACTCCTAGATTAAGCACTAAGTCCTGTGCATCTGTCCACTCAAATTCTGTTTATTCTTCAGGCTGTCATAGTTCCATTATTAAACCCCTTGAAGCTCTTTGATGTGTTCCTGCACATAAAAAGACTGGTGCAGACTTTCATGCAGCCTGATCTTTGCTATGCTAACTTTTTTTTTTCAGCATAACTGATGCCTGAGAACAAGTTAAAGTCATCATTAAGAAATCCTCTAACAAGAAACACTGTATTTTATAAAGGTATTTATGTCCACATAAAAAGATTTTGGCAAAGCCTTGCCTGTGAAGCTGCAGATACACTTCTCATTTTCAGAAAGAAATGGAGTACTGGAACTTGGCTATGTTTTTCTGGAAGTCACAGACTGCTCTCCACGCTGAGCCACAGAACAGTGTACTTTGATCTTACAGCTAAGTACAAATCTCTGATGCCTGCTGGGAAGCAGCCTTTGGGATTCATGTTGCAAGTCCTCTTTGGACAGTGCTTTGAGTACCATCTTGTGGACTCTCAGGTCCTGACCACCTGTGCCATTCAGCTAAGCTCTGTTGATCTACACCACCAAAACAACATCGATCGCTTTACTGTTTTCCTGATTTGCACAGGGTGACAGCCATTCCTGTGGCATGATTGTCACTCTTGTGTCCTGAACTACAAGTGAGAGTTCTCTGAGCTATTGTGTGCAGAGTGCATACAGTCATTCCACTTCTTTTCAAATACCTAACAAAGTAAATCTAGCCAGAGGCTTCCCTAACTTTACTGTATGCCCTCTCCACTTTTCAGAAGCTCACTTTACAGATGGCTCTGTAAGGTTTTGGCTGGTGACCTGCTGAGATCCTGACTCCAGTAAAGTCGCATTGCCAAGAAGCTGGCAGAGAAGGGTACTCAAAGCTGTCAGAAAAAGGTTTTTTCATGGTTAGTTCCAAGTTTCTGCCAGATGACTAAAATCTGTACAAATACCAGAGGAATCCCAAGGAGTTTCTGAGGAGAGGGTGAAAAGAAAAAATAGACTGTCCTTTTCCCATGGTTTATTTTAGGATATATTTCCTTTACATTTGTCTTCTCCTTGATCATACTCATGTAACTTATAGCTATTGAGAAATCCATGTTATCTCCATAATGAATCATAAAACATGCCAAGCTCCATGCTGTTGTCCAAATCTGATCTGAACAACTGATTTCAGTTTTCTGCAATTCTCTGTCTCATTTCTATTGCCTTTCACCACAATTCCTACTGCATTTTGCTTCTCAAAGATGGGTAGCAATACTCAGAATCTATGTGTGCTTATTCTAAAGCATTTTTTAAGTCTCTATTTATAAAATTCATGTGCTTATTCTGAAGTATTTTACATACTTATAAGAAAAGATCATTGCATAGGATAGTAAAAGGTAATAAGTGTTAAGCTCTCAAGGAAGCCTAGTCATCATGTATTCTGACCTCTTTCCTACAATTCAAGGGTGTATGTTGTATCAGAAAAACCTGTGACTAAGTATTACTGACATGACATTGAGATGTTCTTTGTCTCTTGCCTTTTCAGCTGTCTTCCCGGGGGGATTCTGCTGATCCTCAGTTTGGTCCCAAGGTGGCAGCATGTTACTTCCACAAAAAGCTTCATTCTCGTTTGGCTGTGTTGTGGCCTGATCCTGATGTTGTTTACGTCCCTTACATTACACACACTTTTAGTTAAGTAAATGAAGACATAGCCTGTTCTTGCTTTGTGGCTCAACGAACTTTCACCCTGAGATACAATATTCCCAGAAAGTCTAGTAATCATTGTCTACAGGTAACTTGCGATGTGTGGTAATAAAAGAGTTCCCAAATACTTCACTATTTACATTTTAATGCTGTTATACTACTGTTACAGAGGTCCTCTGACTGCATCTACCACTTGGTAGATGTTACTCCATGTCTGCAGTGAAAAACCCTCAGGAGAGGACACTTATTTTCTGTATGTTTTGAATGCCTTTTCAGCTGTACTATATTCTTTAGATCTCTTTGGATTTTGTTTCCTCAGCATATTCAGAGTGGAGGGGTCTGCATGTGCCCCCATTACCTTAAATAGAGGTATTATCTAGGCCTGAGTAAATAATTGTCAATTTTACAAATTATTCGAAGATGGCTTTGTGATCAAAGTGACTGGGAGCTGAGGTGCCACGGTTTCTCCTTCCTGTTGTAAAGTCCCATGTGAATTCAGGCCACTCCTTTGGGTCTGAGTTCCCCACTTTCCCACTTTGGAAGGGAGATAACGGTGTTGCCTACACACTCTTTCTTCTATCCTGCCAGCTTAGGCTGTAGACTTTGTGGACAGGAAGCATCTCTGTGTCATTTGGCCAGGGATCAGCACCGAGGTGGGGGGAAGGTATGCTGTCATTATCACTGTAGCATAAATAATCATTCAACATCCACTTAGCACTAGGACAGCCCTGACTGCAGCTAAATGGGAGGGAGGAGGAAGCTTGCACAGCTGTGCAGAGCAGGCTGCGCTGCTGAAGATGGGCTGGGTAGCTAGTGGTTTCTTAGCCTCTCTGGTAAATCTGTGTCTGCAACAGCACAACAATATGTCCTTGCTTTTCCTTTTTTGCTTTTTATGCTTTTTTGGCCTTTTTTTTTTTTTTCTTCCTCCCAGCCCCTCGTCCCCTCAAATGGCACTGTTGATGACCTTCATAATGGCTGAATAGATCTAAACAAGAGCTGTACTGACCACACCAGCTTGACAAGGTTGAATCACATAGCCTGTGGTTCAAGCTCTGAGTTCAGAAGGAAAGTAGAAAATGTTTTGCGCCTCTGACCTCTCAAGTGTCATCTTCTTAGCAGCTCAGATCACTCTTCAAAATAATTCTATTACTCATCCGGCTCCCTGACATCTGGTTCATCGTTTCCTGTCCAGGCAGTAATCCAAGTAGCCAAAATAAATATTTTTTTTTTGAAGCAGGACACCTTGTCTGTGAGCTTACAGGGATGACAGACCACAGTAAATATTCCTGATTGTGTGAAGCATCATCCTTACAACTTAAAAGTCCAAGGAAAGATGAGACAAGGCAAGGTGTTTGTTTATAAGAAGCAGTTCTTTGCTGACCTAAGAGTGTCATACTATGTGTATCCCTATTACTGACATCACCACTGACGTATTTTGACATAAATGATGATGTCACTGGTTGGAGTACACTACTGATTTCCACTCACCAGTCTAAGGAGTGCTCCCTAAGAAGCAATAAAGATGAGTATGAGTGAATAATTATATAAATAATCTATCTGCATAATAATAATAATTGATAGTTCTCCTTGATCAGATAGATTATTTGGGTGATAAAGGATTGTCAACACATTAGCAAACACACTGGCATCAGGAATCAAGCTAGAAAGTCAGGACATCAATTGATACTAAGAACTACAGAGCTATGACAATAACACCAGCTGGGGATCTGCTCAATTAAATGGGCCTAGCACTGATCTTATTTGCTGGGACAAGTGTAAATTCATGACTTCACTGGAGTTACTTGGAGTATCAGTGAGCTCAGACTTTGGCTGGCTACCCATTACTGATTTTTGAAGCGCTATTTTACACCATTAGCTGTTTTTCTAAAAATCTAGTTCTGTGTCTAAGTCATCCTTGCATTACCTTTTAGTAACAGGATCCCCAGACTCTCTAATGAAGCTAACGGAAAAGATTATATTTTTCCAGAAGTGTATGGAAGTCCCAGGGATGCTTTAGGTTGCAGAATTCCTCCTTTGCAATTAGGAGTGACCATGCAATGAGCCTTTTGTTTGTGCAGAGCAGTCCTGAAGACGTGTGACCTTTCCTCCTATAGATCTCCAAACATTTTATGAAGGCAGTTAAACATTATAACTACACTTACAAGAGCTATTTAAATAGTAGTAAGGCACAGTAGACTGAGAATATGAAGTCTACTGACATGCATTACCAGTGGCTGAATGTAAGACTGCTTGTGATATCTCTGATATGCCAATAAGCCTCTCACTGCAATGTGGCTGTTCATTTCTATAGGAGCACACAGCAAATTAGATTCATTCAGTCTTGGATATGGAATTTGCAGTCAATATTACCTGTCACAATGGAGCATATACTCTAATGGGGACCCAGAAGGCATTAGATGTTTAAATTAACCACAATGCATTAGTCTTTTTCAGATACGTGTTAATACATGCAACACCATACAGGCAGTTAATATTTGACTGTATTCTTTCATTCTTTGACTGCAAGAAATTTCTGGAGATTGTCCTGACAACATACAGAGAACAAATGACAATCCGTTTTGCTTGCTGTTTTAATGTGAACAGGTCAAGAGGGGAATGCTGTTTAGGCTTCATTGGAAGGATGACGATCAATTCTGTTTATTCCATCTGCTTTTATGATATGTAGTGTAGGCTTGCCCCTAATAAAGGGGTTAGCTTTTCAAATGGGCAACTTTTTACAAAGTAATCATGGTACATGTGAAAATGATGACAGACAAACCACAGGCAATTAGGGGACTGATCTGGCCCAGTTAATCATGAAAGAGTTTTGATGATTCTGTGAACCTCCGAGATATATGTTGCATTTTGAGGTTTTTATTCCTGACCCGTACCACTGACTCTTTTCCTGCCAGCTACAGCGATCCATGGTTTTCAGTGTATGAGTGTAGTTTCTCTTGCTCACAGACAGATTCATGAGGTAACTTTGTGGTCCAGTGCTCCCTGTCAGCAGAAGTCAGCAAAAATGGCTAATGTGGTTGGATTGCTCAGTTGCTCAGCATTACATCTGAAGAGAACTTGTTTATTGTGTTAAATATGGCTGCAAAAGTACTCATGTTACATGACATCACTAGTAGCCTCAGTTTGTGTGACTTAAACTTGTTCTTACTTTTAAAATTCATCCCAGGTCAATAAAGGGGCTCATTTGTCAGGGAATGACCAGTGAGACCTGTTAAATGGAGACAGAAGACAATTTACATAATCTTGAACTTAAAACAAGTTCTATACTGGTCAACACCTAATTATATGTATATATATATAGGTATAGATCAAGTTACTTTCACAAAAGGAATAGAAGTTTTCAATATCTCTTATTTTAGTAGATTCTACTTTTCTTGCTTATACTGATGGCATGGCTAGATGATCCATAGTGTATAGTTGTTCAGCTCACACTGAAGCAAGAACAGGGAATTTTACCCAATCTTGTTTACTAAGAAAAATGGCGGGGCAGTCAAATACTGTTTTAAAAAGCCAGCAGATTGTACTGCTTTGCTTCTGCCAGAATGTACATGAGAAGCAGCAGAACTTTTATATGAAGTATAATAGTGAGATGATGGTTCTGGAATGGAAACTTCATGCTTTTATTTCCACATGACACCAATTCAGTGCCTGACCTTTGGTAAATCCCATAACTGCTAAACAATTCAGCTTTCCTTCCAGTGGCCTTGCCTTAGACCTTGATTAACTCCTGAAAGGCTGTTAATGCTTTGGAATCTTTGTCTGAAAAGTTTTAAGAACTATGAAGCATTGTGGAATGCAATAATAATGACAATAAAGATCTAGTTTATGCTTCTTTATTTGTTCTTTATTTCTTGCTTGTAAACTAAACCATTTTCATATTTTCCTTCTTCTCTTTGCCTTTCTCCTTAAGATCTGTCTTACTCCTTATAATCCAAAATGCCACTAGTTCTGTTGGTCCTACAGGTAAAGCATGCATCCTGCTTTTATTCTACAATTTCTCATACAGTCCTATATGGAATTTACCCAGTAGACATATGCATTTGCTGAGCAGCGTGCAATATTATATTTTGTCACAGTAGAGTTAGTATCCATCTGGGGGCAATCAATGTGCTTCTATGCAATTCTTTACCAATGTGTTTCTTTACATTACTTTGTTTATATTCAAGTAATCTTTCATGTACATCATAGCTTTGCAATTATTTGAAGGAAAATATGGTAGTGGAAGTACCCTTGGAATCTAAATAGAGCACAAAAAGGTATTTCTATGTTGAGACATGCATATGAATAAAAATTCCCCATATTGGTGCTCTACTCATATAAAACTGGAATTGGAAAAAACTTCTCTATGTTCCTTATTGAAAAGTTGATGTTTCCTGACATTACTCTTTCTGTGGCTGTAGTTCTGGCATCCAGGGTAGCAAAAACCCGGGGGAGTGTGTGATAAAATCATAGTTTCTGTCCTTGGTGTGCTTTCAAAGAAGTTTTTCTCTTAGGCATTCAATTACTAATTATTTAAAGTTTTCTCAACAACTTTTAAAAAGTTTACTTGCGAATGGAAAAAATCTATAAATTCCAGGGAGCTGTTGTAAAGTGGTTTTGCTGGTAACTGAACAAAGGACTGGATTGTGTTAAACTATTCAGGTGAAATGAATGTTATTTGTCGCCTTTTTGATAACAGGAAAAGAAAGAGCTACTATTATTTTTGTATACTTATTTGTAAACAGTGCTAGAGGCTGTGTGTCTCTTTGGTATCATACAAAGTTCTGTAATACAAAGGATATACAAATACTATCCATCCATGTGAAAACCATTAAGTATCCTGGAAGTGTTTTATAGTGATCTAAGACGAAGTGAGTTATCCAAAGGTATCAATAAAGTGCTCTCTGAAATGGAATTAAACCATAATTACACTTTTCCAGATACTTGTCCATAAAATCTTTGCTTGCACATACAAGCAAGAGCTTACCAACCCAAATGCAACAGTCTGACCATGTAAAGTGCATATTGTGCTTATGGAGAATTTTGCATGTATGAATCTGCTTGTTTCTCTAGAAGTGTGAGAAATGGTGAGGGTGACTCTTAGAATTCATTTGCTTTCTTCAAAGGGTAGGAAGCAGGCCATCACATGAAAGATTAAGTGTATATTATCTCAAAAATACAGATAATTGCATTATTTTTTACACATGTGGCTATTAGAATATGACAGAAATCTTATCCTTTTATTGCCACCAAACTGGAACATTCAAAATGCTGTCTTCTCTAGAATGCCATGGCAGGTCTTTGGTGTAAATGAGACTTGTCTCTTCACTCTCTTTCACAGTGTGAATTGGACATAGAAGATTTTGTTCTGTCACTATAACATCACTATTACCTTTGTAAATGAAGAATGTGAGCTGTTGGCTTGACTAGTTCTAAGTTGGATTATGCACATAGTCAGGAGACAATAAATGAAGAGGCCACAAAGACAAGCAGAAACACGTTTTGTCACTTTCTGAAACTTATTTTTTTTAATAAGAAATAAGAGAGAAAAAGATTGTGATAGTGTACAAAAAGAAAGCTGGGAGGAAAAAAAAGAGAACAAAAAGTGAATGAAGTGTAAAATATGACTGTAATGAAAAATTGCTTTCTTTAGATGTACATTTGCTTTGAAATCCATGCTGGGTCTCCTAGTACCTGCTGAGCTTAACTTTAAGCCCTGAAGCTATGATTTAAAATAATATATATATGCTCTTTCATCTCTGTGCTCTCTTGTATCAATTTCCCTGCAAACACCTGGAAGGATTCTCAGAGCACGTCATGAACTCTGACTCTAGAGATTTTCATCTTAAGTTCCTGCTGTGAGCTGATACTACACATGCCACGATCTGTCTGTGGTTTCTTTCTAATCTTGAGTATAAAATGTAACATATATCACAGGAACCAGTGCAAACACATTCACCTGGCTAGCAGCCTTCTACAAATTTGTTTTTTTTTGGAGATTGCAATCTGAGCTCACTTCTATTTAGAAAACTGATATACAATGCTGATCTCAAAATCCTTGGAATTTCTAAATCCAGAAAGTTTAGGCATGTTGATCCATACAAAGTTTGAGTACCTAATTTCCAAAAGTATTTAAAGCTTTAAGGTATCTCTTCTTTTTGTTTCTGCTTTTCCTTTTTTTTCCTTTTTTTTCCCCCCTACAGGGCTCTTTGCTCTCCATGCCAGTGACAGGGACCTCAGGTCTCCTTTGACAGATGCTCATATTCTTGCCTTGCAAGGTCTTAATAAACTGAAAATCCAGAAAAACTTCAGGGACTGTTTTGTAAGTGAAGAAATACTGACTTCACTCTAGGTTACGTTAGTCACTAATCTCCTACTGTTAACTGAGGAATAAAACTGAAAGTATAATTGAGATAACATTATGGGTTACATTATGATGATTTTGTTGAGATCCTTAGTACAGTATGTCTGGTCATTATCCTCAGACGATATATGATGATACTAGCAGGAAAATATTTGCAATATAACCCCATAGGTTTAGAAAGGTGCTTAAGTGTCACTTTTTATACAGGATTCTTGAGAAATAGAAAAATTGTGCAACATTTCAAATTTGTGAACTGAGTCACTGTCCAAAGTCAGAATAGAGACTCTTCAAGATTTAAGAGAGAAGGATTTTCCCCATAATTGTTATTAATTTTTGTTACATAGCTTCCAGTTGTTTTCCAGTTCTTCAGAGTTTAAAAAAATAGTTAAACAAAAAAATCCAAATTAAGACTGAACTGTAGGGTGATGTTATCAGGTAGAGTGATACAATAAGCCATATAAGTACTCAGCTACCAGTAAATTCATGTTACTAATTTTGCACAGAGAGCTGTCTTTTGAACACAAAAAAAATGACCGAGCTTTGTAAAGTCTATGCTCTTGACTGCATTTTTTGTACGATGTTTTGATGAGATATGATGAAATGTGCAGGAAGAATATAGAGGTTTTTTGAACAGTGTGTTCATCAGTGTTTTTCTGTGTGTGAAGATAAGGCTCCTTGGCATTTCCTTTCTTATGTGTCATTAGGATGTTACTAGCAGGTCATAGGAGGTGATCCTTCCCCTCTGCTCAGCACTAGTGAGACACATCTGGAGAGCTGGATCTGGTTCTGGGGTCTCCAGTACAGCGGAGAAAGGGACACACTGGTGAGAATACAACAAAGGTCCACAAAGTTGCACCTATCAGGAGGAGAGGCAGAGAGAGATGGGACTGTTCAGCCCAGAGAATAGAAAGCTGAGGGAGATCTCATCAATGCATACAAATAAATACTTGAAGAGAGGATATAAAAAGGATAGAACCAGGTTGTCTTCAGTGATGCTTAGTGAGAGGACTAGAGGCAATGGGTACAAACTGAAACAGAGGTGGTTCCCTCTGAATGTCAGGAAACTGCCTTTCGCTGTAAGGGTCGTTGAGAACTGGCAGAGGTTGCCTAGGGATGTTGTGGAGTCTCCATCTTTGAAAGCTACCTGGACATGGTCCCAGACAACTGTCTGTGTGGCCCTGCTTGAGTGGACAGTTTGGTCAAGATCTCTGAAGGTCCCTTCTAATCTCAGTCATTCTGTGATTCTATGGTCTGCTTCCAACATTTAGAAATAGCAGTGAGAGCTGAGAAAGAAGTACTGTGGCAGAGAGCCAAGAAGGCATTCAGTCTCTGCAAGGCAAGAGCTAAGCTGGCCTTGTCTCCTTCCCAGGTGGCAGCTGCCTCTTCTTACTACTGCAAATCCAGCAAGCTCCCAACTGTTACCCATTTTCTGCCCTGGCAATTCTCATCTAAGCCATACTGCTCTCCAAAGCTATTCAGCTTTCAAAAATATAAAAGGGCCCTGAGTAAAATTTAACAATTAATAGAATCACAGAATGGTAGGGGTTGGAAGGGACCTTTAGAGATCTAGTCCAACCCCCCTGCAAAGGCACGTCCACCTAGATCAGGTCACATAGGAACATGTCCAGGAGGTCTTGAAGACCTCCAAGGAAGCAGACTTCACAAACCCCCTAGGCAGCCTGTGCCAGGGCTCTGTCATCCTCACAGTGAAACAGTTTTTTCTTTTATTTAAAAGGAGCTTTTTGTGTTGCACCTTCTCCCATCACCCCTTGTCCTGTTGCTAGATATCATAGAAAGAAGGGATGCCTCAACCTCCTGACACCCACCATTTAGATATTATAAATATTAATGAGATCCCCACTCAATCTCTTCTCTACTGGACACAGTACTCCAGATGTGACCTCACCAGGGCAGAGGGGGAACAAAACCTTCCTCGACCTGCTGGCCACACTCTTCTTGATGCATCCCAATTCCTTCATAACTGGCTTTCGAAAGACACTATGATTAGCAGCCTTCCAGGAACCTCATATTCCCACTAAAGCTATCTCCTTGTCTGTGCCAAGGCCTTCTCCATTCCCACATATGGAGGTTTGGGCCTATAAGAGTGGCCACTGCTGGCTCTGTCTTTCATTCACAGGAGTGATTGGCTGTGACTGTATGTGTAGGATTTCTCTCAGAGGTAAACAAGCCAGGGCTCAGCTGTTAAATCTAGTGCTGTAGGAGATCTATGTGTACTCACACCACTCTGTTTGAGGCACCAAAAATGAGTACATGGACCAGTATTGCAATGATTTGTGAAATATCAGTATAATTCGAGCTGTTTTCTTTTTTTCTTTTTTCTTTTTTTTTTTTTTGTGGCAATTTTTCTCTAGACCTTCCTAAACTCACTTTATTTAACGAGATAAAAATGTCAAATTTGAGCATCAAATATATTTTTTAGGATTTTAAATTAATGTGGTATATCTATTCCTACAAAATGCTGTGTGAGTTGCTTAGGATTTTTTTCAGAATTCTTGCTTTAATCTTGGCAATACCGTAGCGTAGCTTTTCTCACACACCTTTATCAAAACAGAGCATAGGAACATTATGTTTATTGCCAGAATTTGAGGGCCAGGATTTGCTAAGCAGTTTAGTGATAGGACTCCCATTAAGCCACTTGTCACGACTCCCATAGCCACAAATCCTCAAGTCTGCTTGTGGAGCTACTGAGTCTCCTGTGAGTTTTGAGCTACCACAAAGGATATTAAGTTATTACTTTACACAAGAATTAAATGCAAATTGAAGAAGAGAAACCTGCCTGTGTTCAGTAATAGTGTTCAGATTGATTTGGAACAGTGGCAAACTGCCATCTTTCTATTGCATATTCTTTGTTAGCAATCCATCTTCCCTATTAACTGCCTTTATGAAATCAAACAGTTTTGTCAAACATGTAAACAGTTTTTATACAGTCTTTGTCCTAGAGAAAAAAGCCACAAAATACCCTAGCTCATTCAAATGATTTCCAGGGTACTAGAAATGTTTTGGCAATCAAATAATCTCACTGTCTAGCTGTACTGCCATCTGGAGACAGAATGCTTAGAAATATGTAAAAGCACAAGAATCCATTGTCGTATAATGTCTTTAGACATAGAGGGAGAAATAGTGGGTTAAACAGCACAGTAAATGCTAATTTTTAAGAACAGTTGAGTCAAGTAATGTAATTATATGACCTCCACACAGAGATTTTAATGTTGGGGATCTCTCAGCCCTGTCTATTTCTGCAAATGACTGTTAGCAGCTGTGGCAAACTACTTAATTCTGGGAACTGCAAGTTACTATTTGATGTCATGGAGCTTGAGCAGCTGCAGATAATTATTTAGCTTGGAATGAGTTTTGTCTTCAGGGATTGTATTGGAATTGTGATTTTTGCAGTTGCAGCCCTGAAAGCTTTCTGGTGTTGTCCTAAGAAGTTACCTTGAGCCCTATCTCCAGCAGAACATCTGTTGCTAAGGGTAAAAGCAGTATTAGGTTTTCTAAATGATATTGGCTATTAATGGCATATGCAACAGCAATATGTGATATAGCATATTTTCCAGATTTCTCTATGTTCTTTGCACTGATGCCCCTGGAAAGCCTCACTTTTCATTTTTTTAAAAATGATAATTATTTAAAACATTAAGTTAACCACAGGGGAAACAGTGAATTTCTTTTAAATTCTGCAAATCTGTTTATCATTTGGGAAATTATGCTTTGACTGAAACACAGGGAATGCTTTAATCACACATACAAGTTACTGGCCTCAAAGACTGGATGAGATTTGCTGGTGAAAGGGCAGACTAGATGACCCACTGGTTCTTTTTTGGCTTCCCATTCTGTTAATTTGCTAATCACATCTGTGGGATTCAAAGTGTCTTCAGAGAGTTATCATATCCAGACTGTTTCTCATGCTAGTTCAATAATGTCCCAGACTGGGATAAAAAAGAAATCCAGCTTACTTGCTGTCCTCCAAGCACAGGAATTTCTTGATGTCTTTTGGATTAGTTCAGCCCGTGTAGTGATTAAAAGAACTTATGTGAAGCTCAAACAAAGTTGTTTTTCCTTTAGTCTAGCAACAGAGATCACACTAGTGGGCTTAATTCTCTTCTCTTGTTATGCTGTAACCCTGCTGGTTTCAATTGAGTCATGCTGGTGTTGAAATGATTTAAAGGACCAGTGAGTGAGACATGGCAGCTAAAACATATAGACTATTTAAAAAACTTTCAAAATCTGGAAAGTTGATTTAAAGATTTGTTTTTTTTTTTTTTGTTTTTGATTTTTTTTTCTTTTTTATTCAACATATGAATGCTCATATTTTGAGAGTTGCCACTAAAGTTACAGAAAATAAGGTCTAAACTTTTTTTTTTTTTTTTTTTTTTTCCCCCCTCGGGCATCTGTTTATCTTCCATTCTGTTAATGATTGTTCCTTCCTCTCAGAGTATTCTTTGGTGCTTTGTTCAGTACAAGGAGGCTCCTGCCATTTCCTTTATTTGGGCGACATGAATTTGTCTGGACACTGAAAATGAGCAAAGAGAGTATTCTTCCTTCTCTTATTCTGCTTTGTATTGACTTCTCTGATTTGAAAGTTTTTCCACATATTGTATTTATGTCCTCTCACACCCTAATAAGATATTATCATATAAGATAGCCCAATCTGTTATGAAATACTTAGGCCTTTCCAGCAGTTTTTATTTGACACTTTAATAATGATCTTTAGTAGAGTAGTGGGAATCACAATGAACAAAGAATCTCCAGATGTCCTAAAACTGTACAATGTAGGATTTGCAGAATATTTATGTAACTTGAGAGATTTCTAATTTTCATTTGAAAGAGCACAGACTTGTGTTATCCTTGCCTGAATTAAAATGAACATAGTTTGATTTACACATCGTCTCTTAGATTAACCTTGTACCCTGGATGTGTCTGGTTTATTACTGCAAATGTACTCCTTGCTACTTCTACCAAACTACTTTAATAAAAATGTAATCTCTGAACATAATTCTTGTTGTAGTTCACCTTCTCAGACAAGGAAAAAAGGCAAGAAACAAACTATAAGGTTTTTGGTATATCTGAAGGGTTTTGGTCTTCTGTATGGTAAACTCTCTCTCCACTTCAGTATTTTGAGCTACTTGAATTGTACTGTACAGTCATATGCTTTAAGCTAATTGCTCCCATGCAATTTGTAGGAAATAGATAAGTGAAAATCCTGTGGTGAGAGGACTTACAATTTTTTTTTATTCTGAAGCCTTAGCTGAGCCTGAAAGAAAATTCCTTCTCTAATCTGATTTTCATCTGTAGTTTCATGGCTTCATTTATTCTTTTATTTTTTTTCTTTTTTTTTTAATGTTTGATTGCACTTTGGGTGTTCTTTTTTAAATCACACAAATAAGATGTATGTGAATCCAGTGGGTTTCTTATCATTATGTCAACTCAAGTCATACAAGCCTAAGCAGTAGAAGAATTGTGCTTGACTAGATACAGTAAGAGATGTAGGATTAGCAATAAACAGACTAATGATTAGCAACTATATTTTGTTAAAATACATTTGTGTCAACATGTCTTCTCATGTCACCATTCCTACCTTTGCAGGGGTGATGGCGGTTTTTCTGAATGATTCTGTCAGTGGAGTTCCACTGCTGGACATGTATGATAATGGGAAAAAAATGCAGATATATACCAGTTTAAACCTTTATCCTCGTTACTTTTAAACAACATTTTAAGAGAAGTTCATCTTAGTTTCCTTTTCTGAACATCTACAACTTATTTTCCTTACTTACATTTGTGCTTTGGTAAAGCTGTTGCTCACAATCAGTTCATATCTTTATTTCTTTTAATGTGAATTGAAATGAAATGAATGAATGTATTTCATTTACAGGGGGGAAAACATTCCTGTACCTCATCAAGTTGGACTCCTTAGCAGCAGGGAGGATTTCTAATGTATCTTAAATTTTTGAAGATGTGCATATACTTGAAACTTATTTCTGATAGCTTATTCTGTTTCTGAACTATGCTCAGTAGGGACACACTTTATAAATAGTTTATTTCATAATTTTAATTTAAATTCTGCAGTTATTATGCTATGATTTTACAATTAACTACATGAAGGCAGAAGGTTTTGCCTACTGCAGTCACAGATTATGGCAATCACAACAATTTAAATTTCCTTTGTTCTAATTAATGACGCTATCATTTTCTAGTTACCCCATAACCTGATGATCATTTATCTTAACTATTGTTTTTAAGTGTTTTAAATAGCAAGATTGCAGCCAGGAACTCTATGCTCAATATGATAAACTACTATGCTATTAGGAAGAGTAGTTTGTAAACCATTTTCTGGAAGCTACCCAACTGCAATGGTTTTTCTAGCACTGTTTCCAACATTGAGCTCAGTTTTGGTTAGCTGGGTAAACCTTTGCATAGTTTATACATACAGTTTCAAGAGCTCAGTCCTGTCAACCTAGAATCAAACTTCTTGCCCTCCTGGAAAACAAGCAAAAGGGAAATTTCAGAACAGAGTGGCTTACTCAGATGAAGTGAGTATGACTCAGGATGACCACTTCCTTGGAAAACTACTCTTGCTTTTGACTAATTGAGGAGGTAATCTACATTTTGCTGAAAAAAAAAAAAGCCAATATAACCTATGTTTAGAAGAGAAAATGATTGTTTCTTATCTTATAGAATCTTACTAAATAGAATAGAGTTTGTTTTGTATATGAATTCTGCCATAGTTGGATGTATCCAACTAGTTTGTCTCGCTAGTATTGTGTGTATTAAATTTATAGAAATGGACTTCAGCTGAAAGATCTCAGTGTGCTTATGAATACTTGCATTCATTACTGTAATGAATTGTTTTCTAAGAATAAAGCTATAGATAAGCCTAACTGAAGTTGAAATGATAGGTCTACAATTATTACAGACAATAAAAGAATGTAATTTTTTTCTTTCCTCTTAGAAATGCAATTTCACTATGATATTTGTTAAAAAACACTTTGATGTGCTCTCCTTTATGGAATCAATGTGCATAAATGTATACTTGATATGAATCAATTTTATTCATGGCTCTTCTCTGATTAGAATGAAAGTTTCTGTGGGAAATGGAAACTGCAGTTATGAAAGGAAGCCACAAGCCTTCTAGAAGCTATGCTCTTTCTTAACCAGTGATTAGTAGGATATTTCACGAGTTGGTGAGTGGGACTGGTAAGGCTTGTACATACTTTTGTCTGTTCTTTTTCTTTTTATGGTGGGTATAATTCTATGGAAGTTAATTCTGTATGAGTGTTATAATACCCGGATGGAGCACATGACTGAGAAGTGCTATGTAAGTTTAAAGTAGGAGCAGCTGTAAAGACACAACAGGAAAGAAACTACAAGCATGTTAAAATCTTGGGGGCTTCAGGATTTCTAAACCCTGGAGATCTGGAAATCCAAAGCTAGAGGTCATGAAGAGTAGTGCAAAGAGACTGAAAAAAACCTTTAAAAAGATGGGAATGTATGGGGGTGTTTAGGCTATGTACAACACATTTCAGAGGAGATGCAGAGGAGAATGTTTAAACATCTAACTACTTTTGAAGGAGGCCTCACTGGAAGAGGAAGGAGACTAGAATTCTTGAATGCCATCAGCCAGGAGAATAGACTGCCTGCCTGCTTCATGAAGGAAGAAGGGTAAAGATACCAAAGGAGTAGACTAGAACAAATGTTTCAGGTATGGAGTCTCCTATGGTTTGTGTGTCTTAATCAGAATGTGCTCACTGTGGTGGGAAAAATACCCCTTTATTGTATATCATAACTTTTGTACTGTAGAACTTTATCATAAAAAAATTGTAGTTTAGAGAACTAAGTCAATAATGTCCTTATCTGGGATAAACTTGTGTGTTTACCATGATCATCACAAAAAGGATTTTCTGTCCTTCTGTCTGCTCATATAAGAAATGCTGGTAGTCTTGATAAACTCCCATGTATGGAATACAGATCATTCCAGAAAAAGAAAAAAAAAAGACTGAATGCAGTAAGGAGGGCAAACTGCTGAAAACATTAGTATGAAAACCACCGTTCTACCTCTTCAAAAGCATTTAGGAACAATTTAAATGGTTAATAAGTTCTAAAAAAATAATTTAATAGTTTTTAGATATTTCTTCCCCCTTGGCCCTTATTATAAATTACTGTTGTTGTGTGAACATAGTCTTAATTCTTTTGAAGGAGTATATAGAGCTTTGCTGCCCTAGTCACAGCCTTCAGGATATTACAGATATTGTCATAGAAATGGTTTATCATTTTTCAAAAAGAAAATTCTACCCCCAAGCTGTTACTATAACCTTATTAATCATTACATGACAGAATGCTCTTTTGAAATATTGATGCTGCTTGAAACAGATATTTAAATAGGATCTGGGAAGACTGGCTGATTCCCCAGAAGGCTGTGCTGCCATTCAGGGAGATCTCAAACAGCTCGAGAGTTGGGCAGAGAGGAACCTCCTAAGGTTCAACAAAGACAAGTGCAGAGTCCTGCACCTGGGGAAGAATAACCTCATGCACCATTACAGGCTGGGGGTTGAGCTGCTGGAGGGCAGCTCTGTGGAGTAGAACCTAGGAGTTCTGGTTGATAATAAACTGAACATGAACCAGCAATGTGCCTTCATGTCCAAGAAGGCCAATGGTATCCTGGGGTGCACTAAGAAGAGTGTGGTCAGCAGATCACGGGAAGTTGTCCTCTTCCTCTGCCCTGGTAAGACCATATTTGGAGTATTGTGTCCATTTTTTGGGCTCCTTAGCTCAAGAGAGATAGGGAACTGCTGGAGAGAGTCCAGTGCAGGGCTACCAAAATGATCAGGGGACAGGAGTATCTTTCTTATGAGGAAAAGCAGTGAAACCTTGGGCTGTTTAGCCTGGAGAAGAATGAGAGAGGATCTTATTAACCCTAATACCAAAAGGGTAGGTTGTTGAGAGGTGGAGCGAGTCTTTTTTCTGTAGTGCCCAGTGACAGGACAAGTTGATCTCTAGAAGTCCCTCCCAACCCCTACCATTCTGTGATTCTGTTGAGCTACTACTATCTGACCTGAGGCAAGCAAGGCAGAAATATCCTTGGTAATTCTGGGTTAGTAATTTCCATCATGCACTATTCTGGTAGGAAACCATTTCAGAGTGGTAGAGCTATGGCAGCAATATTCTATCTATTCTGCTCTTGCTAAGCCTATTCCTGATGGATACTGGTCCCCAGGGCCATGAGTTGCTAACAGAGATGTGTCTGAATTGTCGCCACAAAGTTTCTCATTTTCAGGGAAGTCCTACTGTACCAGGCTTTTGGAAGTTTAGGCCTTTGTATAGTTGTTAAATTTCCTCATTAGCAACATTCAGTATTCCAGAAAGGAGTAACTGAATTGTTTAGGATTAATTTAGCAATTAACTAAAATGTATGTCCACATTAATGATTATCTGTCTTTGTCATTCACTAATAATTGGTATGTTTTTCCCTGGGGTAATAAGTGTTGGAATGATAAAGAGTCTGAGAGCGTGTCCTTCACAAAATCATAATTCATAGCAAGCGTTTAAAAATGAAGAGAAGTAAATGATGTGTGTAGGTGTGTACGGCACAGCAAGAAATTTTTTTGAGATCTTAAGAAATCCCAGAAAATACTCTCTGCAGTAGCATTGTCCAGGTATTCTGTGGTCTTGTGAGGAAAACAAGGCTTCGTTCCCCAAGCAGCCTGGGGCAGCAGCACATATGTTCAAAGTCTGCAAACCAGCTGGTATATCAGGCCAGTGTAGCTCAGAAATTGTTCTTGTCAAACTTCAGTCCTTTTTCCAAAAGGGTGTTTTGCTTTTGAGTTGTTAATGTTATGTGAGAAAATTTCTGTGTCCCACAGCAGCCAATGGAGCTCTGCAACTTAAAGAATGACGGCAGTGAAATTCCATTTGTATAAAAAATGTCAACAGGAAAAATACATGTTCATCTCCAGAATTCTAACACACTCAGTTTACATAAAATAACCTATTTCATGTAATAGGTACAAGAGGTAAATGGGGATGGGGGCTGTTAAGTTTTATGAGGAAAGAACCTGCATTCATTTCTCTTAGTAAGTTCAGTGACAAAAAGAAAATTATAGAGAAAACCAAAAAGAGTTAATTTTTTTTTGTTCTCAGTGATAACTTCAAAGCTTAAAAGCAAAACTCCAAAGCTTTTGATGAAAGTTCAGGGTTTACAAGCAGGCTGTTTTTCACAGAGGAAGAAATCACGTTTTTGAATGAAACATTGCATCTGGCTTAAAGTCTCAATGACTGATGGGGACAAACCACTTGATTCATTAGGTATATACTTCACTTAAAAACCTGTCCTGTTCCTGTGTGGCTGACATCAGTGAAAACTGCCTTTCATGTCAGCAGACAAAGACTGAACTGTAAACCACAGAAATAATTTATATATTTGAGAGATGCTAAATCTTCAAAATACTGAGTAGTTTCTTTGATATACTGAGTACCCTTGTTTCTCACTAGCTCATAATGTTAGCCCCAGTATTGTGAAAAACTGACTGTAATGTGGCTCCTCCATTTAGGAATCACCCTTTGTTGTTCATCATTGTAATTTTTTTTTTGCCCTGAAATAATACTTTTATGCTTTCTCTCAGCACCCTTCAAGCACTGGAAGATTTCTGCATGAAATGGGATCACAAGACTAAGAGGCAATCTTCTGAGTCATTGAATTTAGAGTTCATGAGAGTAAAATTTAAATGCAGGAGAGAGCTTTTTGTCCCCATTCTCTAGATCAGTGATGAAATTGTGCCTACTGTTGCAGCAATATGTTTTACAATAACCTTAATAAACTTACTCAGCTTCCTCCTAGCCATAGTCTGATCCTGCCAACATGGTTGCACAATCTGCTGCATTACTGACTGGGGAGTCTCTACTGCCCTTAGCCTGCAGCTCATCCTGTTCATCTTTGTACACTTGTTTATAATCCATCATAAAATCTGCTCTCCTCTCCTTTTTGTCTCTCTTCACAATAACGTACACGTCAGGCAGCATACATATTAGCTCTCATCTTTTTCTCTGCTCACCTAAACAAGCAAAAAATATTTAGTTCTTTTCTTGTAAACAGATCTGTACTCAGCACTTTAGATAAAGCCTCACTACTGCCATGCACAATAGCCTTAATACTTCCATATCTTATCTAAAAGTATCTGTTTAGAACAATTTTAAGGACCATGTTAGCATTTTTATAAGCACATCACTTTAGTCATGTTCTCCTTAAAAGCGAACTGCTGACTTCATTGTGGCCGGGAATGATTCAGTTTTAAGAGAATCAAGGTTTCTGCCACTGTCTTTACATTATTTTCTATGGTACTGTCATCTCACAACTTGTCTATTACATGTTTTGACATTACTTAATATACATACCGTGGCTGACACAATCATTTATATGCTTTTTAATTCAGAGACCATCTTTGTGTTGGAGACTTTCTCTACTACTGTAGAACTATATAAAAAGCCAAGTAATTCGGGAAGTAAACATAGAAGATAATATCCCAGTTTTATTCTGAAGTTTTTTTTTTTTTCAACAGTGATGGGATCAAAGTCTTGGTTTTTGCTAGAATTCAGAAAACAAGAGAAAAAACTCAACAATTTTCTATATCCTGAGACTTAAGCACTGACTGAACTTTCTTTAAAACACGTACAAATACTGCTTAGAGAGGATGAGAAGTCAATTTTCAGAATAAGGAAAAAATGGGAGAGACCACAGCTAAATAAATACATGGAAAGAAAGACTAGACACTAAAGGAATGGCCATAAAAATGTGGAGGTACCTCAAAGGAAACCATAATCAACAAACACAAAGAGAGACGTTGCTGGAAAAACTTTGCAGTTCCACGAAATCTTAACAAGCCTAGCCACAAGTCTATAGTTGTAGCAGCTGTTAATTTCACAGCCATGGAAGACATGGCACTTGAAGATATGCCAACAAAGTACAAAAGTCAAGTGTGTATCTATTTTAATAATATGGATCATTTTGTTTTTGTTTTTTTTTTTTTTTCCTCAAAAGAGCAATACTTTGCTCATTGTGAAGTAATACCTAAGGAGAAATGACTTATCTATTTAGAATCTCTGCATAGTAAACTGCTGGCAGTAAACTCTGCTTTGTAGCTCTGCTGCATAGAGTTATTTTATTAATGAAGTGAACCACAATGACACTTTAGGATTGATTACTTCAGCTAATTTAGCATGCATAATGATTCAAAAAGCTTTAATTCAAACAGTGTCCTGGCCAGTGAAACCCCATTCCTATTTGCTGTGGGCTTCTTCAGGTCATTGTTCAGTAGGTCTTAGTGTGACACAGGAGAATGTTTCTCGCTTGCATTTTATTTGCCAATTGGAAACACATAGGATTTTAATTAGTTCTTCGTTTTGTTTTTTTGATTAGAGAACCACTCTCTTGTTTCTCTTGGCTTCGGCTGCATAGACGACACTTGGCATATGTCCATAGCATGAACTAAGATCAACGTTAGGTCAGTTTCCACTCCATCAAAGATGTATCCGTTCCATGCTAGTATAGCATGAAAAGCTCTTGCATTGCAGCCTATAATCCTTTGAAGATGTGGTAATAAGAATTTATTTGTAACCTATTCCTGACTTATGGTCATTCTGCACTCTGCATTTACTGCCTATTCTCCAGAGAAGACTTAGGAAGATGAAGACTGATTCTTCGAAGAGACTTACCAAGCCAATTCAAACAGCCTCTAGAAGGCTAGTGGAGGCTTCATGCTAAGATACATAGAAGTGGTTCTGCCCAGTTGATGGTGACTCATCAGGGTCAAACCTCAGTGTCTGTGGAAGCTTGCCTTGAATTGATTGGTCCAAAGTCTGCCTCTTGCAGTAGTGCTTTGTGGCTATCACAGCTCTATTGTGTTAAACCCAGCACGCATAGTAATGCTAAAGAATTTGGAGTCAGTCTGTATTCTTTCATTTCTATGCTAAGTTGAAATTAAAACAGTCAGTTTTCAGGATGTCATGAAGATGGTATTAACCTTAAAGTGATCATTATAATTTGAAAAGCAGAGTCTGAAAAATGTAAAATTAAATGCTGCCGTACAAATGGCTTCAAGTATATCAAAGTCAGATCCGTGATTGAACAAAAGCAACGTGCACAGGCAGTTGCATAATCTGATTGCTCAAAAAAGATTTGCTCTGTGGCTGAAATTAGCAACATGTTGAAGGTCTTGAAGCTGAGGATATGAGGGAAACTAATTATCTCTGAAACCAATACCAAACTATTTGCAGTTAATGTTATCTCCTGCTCTACTTCAAAGACTGAACCTCAAACTAAATCAGAATGTATAGCAAGACAATCTTTGTAAAATCTTGCATTTCTGTTGAAGGAAAGACAATTGACTTAAGGTATATGTACTCTCTGTCTGAAGTACTTGCCCATTGATATTGCTGTTTGTGAATAGCACAGATGTGCAGGGAAGTCTGACACTTGTTTGTGTGTTCAGTACATTGCTTTTAGGGTTACCATCCTCTGTGCCATACTGCTTTTTGAGAAAGAAGTATGATTCAAGTCAGGCCTCTTCACGTGTCTCCCTGAAGCAGCAGATGACATTACCATCACCTCTGTGGAGGTGCATGGTTTTGCACTAAGATTGCAGAAGACTTTCTGATCCTTCCTGCGGTTGCCACCAACAGAAACTCCAGTAGGTTGGTGGGTCATAAATCATTCCAGTGTCAACAGCCTCTCCAAGTGCTTTGGTCATCTGCAAAGTGAGTATGAGCATCTGCACCCAGGGATAGATGTATAGGTTTAAAGGACATGTACATAGATGTGATCCAGAGGCAGAAAATGGAATAGGAATATAGGCAAGCATGTATAGGAATCTGCTTAAGTCTATTTCAGATCTCCAAGTAGTATTTCTGAGCTCTTGAAATTTTGAGTCAATCATTCTGGTTTTAATCAGGGTAGGCTTAACTAGTTTCTTTATAGAGCACATATGGACCTGTCACTGGACTATTTAACTGACACATTTACAGTAATCATTTCTCTGGCATGCAGCCACTAACATATAAAACACCAGGTCTGCAAAGTTAACTTTAATGACAATATATTAAAAATGTTCAGATGATTTCCTCACCTTTTTGCAGAAAAACAGTCTGTGGGGTATCACATTTGCTCATAATTGCGCAAAACAAATGAACAGCAGCCATCAAAAGATATGCTGTGACTTGCTGGAGAGGAATGCTTCTCTCTTTATTGACAGGGCAGCTATTTAGCTCTCCTTTTTTCATAGAGTGGTGTGTATGGGACTGGCCAAGCTTCACACACTCATTAGTTTCATTCCTGTGTATGCCACATGTGACTGGTCATAACTAAAACACAATAAAACACACTAAAACACACAATTCCTTGTTCCAAGGGTCCTGCTGACACAAAACTTTTGGAATTTTGTGTAGCTTTAACATAAAGATATGGGGTTTGTCTTCCAGATGCATTGTCTGAATACTTTTGTAATATTTGACAACCTCTGGAGGTGCAATGCTGCATTTTCCCCCTGGTATTTAATGGCTGCTGGAGAGGTCTCTCCACATCATTGTTAGCATTGCCATACAGGCTTTTTGTGTTTCAGTAGAAGGGTCATTTTATATAGCACAGCAAAGAGGTGCTTGATATTTCCATTTCTTTTACATACACTCAAGTAATCACAAGCCGTGCATGTAGCAAGAAGTCTAGAAAACATAGTATGTGTAGCTGAATTGGACATTGAAGTCAGCCGAATTGTACACATCCCAGGAAAAATGATTTGATTTTTAAACTTTCCAGTAGTAGCAATTTGTGCTTAAGGTTCAATAATGTAGGTAATTTTTAAGAGATTTAACAAGCTCTTATTTTGGCAAGACTGTATGTGCAAAAATTGATAATAAAATTTCATTGGTCTTAATCAATACCATATACAACGTAATGGTGAAAAACAGCATGGGAAAAATGATCATACAGAAATATATTATCAGGAAGATTTTCTTCAGATAAACCATGACTGTTCTCTGATGACAGAAAAATGTCAAATCTCCCTTTACAGGTGTTGTGAGCAAATTCAGTTAAAAATGTAATCTCATACTTATTTCTAGATACTCAAATATTTACATAATTGGAAAAAAAAAAGTGAAAAAAAAAATTTCCAGCCAAGTTACTTTGGTTTTAAATCCTTGTTCAGAAAAAAATATAATTTTTGTAGCACTACTTGGCAAACACTAAATTAATGCATGATTAAAGATCTACTACAAGGTGTAATCATCCAAATGCAGTAAGTAACTATTTTTATAAGAGCTGCTCCTGCATTTCTTCCATGCTTTGATGAACAGTGGAATTGTTGACATTTAATGTGTTCTTATAGCCATCAGATTTAGTATAAGTAGAAATAAAGAAAAACCTTGTACCCTTGGACTTGTTATTTCACGTTCTCTACAAATTCAGATAAACAGTAGACTACATTTTTGAGGTTTTCTTTGTAAACAAAACAGCTATATGCTGACTTGTGGAAAATCAGCACCCTCTCTCCCCAGTGTAAAACAAAATTCAGTCAGTTGAAATTCTGGAGAAGGTTTAAGATGTCTGAATTTGCACATAAGCAAAAAGTATACTGACAAGACATTGCTGGTTAGTGGTAGTAGTTGTTTCTAATGACTGTATGCTTTTACATTTTACAAAGAAACATAAAATCATACTGTAGAAGGATCTGTAGTACTGAAGTCTTGTCATGTAACATTGCGATATATAGGTAATACTGTTCATTAAAAAAAAAATTAAAAATCGACTAACTCAAGGCTGACAGCTTTATTTTGCAATTTAGCTGGATGGGACAAAATAGGACAAGAAGGTAGGAAGCTACCCAAAAAACACATTACTGTTTTTCAATAACTAATCCCCGACAAAATTAGAATTTGCCAAGCAAGAATTTAAATTTAATGAGAAAAAAAATGTCTATGGAGAACATTATTCCATTGACAGCATGAGATTTTGGATTTCATATGAACCTGGGAAAGTTTGGTAGATGCAGATGTATTCTTTTGACCATTTAATAGAAGGGCAGAAGAAGCTAAGAACAGATCTGAGTTATGTTTATGTCACCGCTCACAAAGTCCCACTCAGCCTCAAGTGGAGTGCAGCCAAGTGAGGTGCCACAGCTACTACTCAGATGAAATCCAATGGGCAAAACATTGAAGCTGTGAGCACAGATGGCTTGGACAGTGTTTTGCCACCTGTATTATCAATTTAAGGGAGAAGCTGTGGCATGCACTCTTAGTCTTTGGCAAGAGGATGCAGAAACATGTATTTTGAAGGAAACATGATGGTCACTTGGGGAAAGAACAATCTGAGAGAGACCAGAGAGATTTCCTGCTGAATGGTAACATTGAGAAGTCTGTTAAGCCTTGTAAGAGATACTGAAAATACAGGCTGAGTTGAGCCCAGCTGCTCATACTAACTTATAAAAAAGCCTTGTTCTCTTGGAGCAAGTATGCATAACTTTGTTGTGTTAGCTAGAAAAATGTGCGTAGTAGTCTATTTTGTTCCATTACTCTGACAATCCGTGTTGGATTTTACATATCAAATGACTCTTTCAAATCATAGTATGCTTGGGATGGCAGACACAGAAAATGAGATATAGATTCATGGACATGTTTGCAGTTAAATGTGAATAAAATGGCCAATCCTAGGAATAAAAGTAAAAATAAAACAATTGAACATTCATGAAATAACTGTTCTGACCCCTACCTCATATTGTAAAATTTCAAAACAGTGACATTGAGGTGTAGGCTATCACCTATTGTTGCCAGCCAATTAGACTGAAAGCAACCAAACACTGAACTTATGAAACATTGAACAACTTAGAAAGCCCAGAGCAGGGCCAGTAGCACTGCCCTAAAATGTCTATGTTTTTTTCTGAAACAGGTTAATTTGTAAGGGTATCTCTGCATGACATGGTCTTTGGGAAGAAAAAGTAACCTTTACTCAGAAATTACAGTAACTCTGGTTACTGCAGAAAAAAAAAAAAAATAATAGTTCATTTAATAAATGTGTGGTTTTTTTTTCAAACAATACATTTTTCCTCCAGCTTCTCCTTCTGCATGCCAAGAAGCTTCTTTCAGAGAGAGGAAGAAGAAAAATACAGAAAAGAGGCAAAGCATGTGAACTCAGCGGGTCCCTCCAGCATTTTGTGTAGTACTCGAAGTACAAAGAAAACAAAAAGTGATGAAGAAACAGGGTTTGGCTGTCCAGCTTCTCATTCTTTTAAAAACAATAACCTAGGGCAAAAGATTAGCAAAGAAGATCGGCTGTGGAGTTGCAGGGAGCAGAAGTGCTGGAGGTTTTAGAGATATCTCACTTTCCCCAAACCAGCTGAATAAATTGCAGTGTGCCTCTGACTGAGCAACAGATTATAGAGACTTGAGTTGGATCTTTGAGTGTGGCTAAAATGATGCTTCTGAGCCAACAAAATGCTCATTAGCTTGTTCATATTTGTGAGAGGGAAGCTAATCTGGCATGGTCACTTCTGGAGAGGAAGGGAGAGTGGAGAGGACAAGGGGGAGGGAAACTAGGGTCTTTGGCCATGAGATGTTGTGGCGGGAAGGGCTGAAGGCACTGAGTCAGCATTATTGACTCACTCTGGCTCCATAAAGGTGATACATCGTCCAGTCAAGCTGCAATTTGGCTAACACTTCCTTCCTTGTAGCTAATATTCAAGTGAATACTGAGCATGAACGTTTCTGTTATAATTTGCTCTTTGTGATGTGCTTTTTTTTTAAACTGTGGCAAGTGCTGACAGATTAGAGAGGCAATTTTTCTGACACTGAAAAGAAATCCGTTTGGCTGAATATATTGGAAAGAATATGCCTATTCTTAGAAATTATTATCCTAATAGTCATTGCTAAGTACTTTAAAACAATGTATTATGTGCTAAATACAGACTGCAAGCTCAGTCGTACCCAGAAAGGGAGAAATATACAGATTGTATTCTGCAGTTTACAATCTAAAACATTATCTTTCCAAGACACAAAGCGAGAGGAAAGATGAAAGGTTTGCAGGCTACACTCTATGATATCAAATTACTCCAACTCAAAGGAGTGCTGCAGTCTATAGTAAGAGTCTTTCTGCTCCATCTGTTTACCTGTGATGGGATACAGGGGACGGCCAAAGGGATGGAGACTTCTGGGGCTGCTGCTTTCCTGGGTGTCTATCTGCCTTCTCACTCAGCTCCTCACCTCTCACAGCTCCAGCTCTGTGGCAGCACCACAGAGAATCAGACTAGCTCTGCCTGATGTGGGTAAAGGTCTGGGAATTTCACTGTCTAGGGAAAGAATGTTGTTGTGTCTAATGTTTAATGCAGTGCTGGCACCAGGAAGCTGCAGGAAAATTTGTTGATTAGGCTCTGCTAGCTTGCCTTTCTAAGAGTAAAAACCTACATTCCTATCTGGAAAGGCTTTCATAGAACAGTGTCAACCGATTGCCTCATTTAGTGGTCACCTGAAGCTGAAAGGGCCAATGAGATATGCCTGGCTGGGGTCTCTCTCCAAACACAGCAGGAGTCTAACACAGCTGCTAGCCTCAGTCCATTCCTGCAAGAGCCCCCCCAAAGCATGATTTTCTACACTATGGGTAATTTTTGTCTTCCCAAACTCTACTGATAAGGTTTGAGCCTTCATGGAATAAAAAATGCCAGTAGCCTATAGGATTAACTTTCATATTATTTTTCTATTACATGAAAAAAAGTTCTTGCTTCTTCTGTCTATGGAGTGGTAGTAGTTAAATTATATCTTGAGGCGAAGCTTGCAGATATTGTTGATGACTCAGTTAGTTTATAATACAGACCATTGTTTTAAGAGCAGCATGTGCTTCTCAGTGGACACCCTCAACGCCATCAAACATAACTAACAATGACCAAAAAAGGTATTTTGTCTTGAATTTGAGAAAGTATAAATATTTGAATCAAAGCAAAAACATTGCTGCAATTTCAAAAGGCCAGTGGAAAAACAGCAAGAATCATTGTATCTGGAATTGAAACTTTATAAAACATCTTTAATACAATATCCAATCTGTTGAAACGAACCGCATGTGCTATATCAGTACTAAGGCCAGCAAGGAGAGCTGTTGGTCCTTGAGGCAATTGTTACCAAAATTTCTTAAGAAGTAGTAGAAAGTTAGTTCCAGGAAGGACTGCTCCTGCAAGTGTCATCCCTGACATATAAGTTACTTACTGTGTGAGCAGCACTGAGAAGGCAGTGCTGGAGCTTGGGGCTAGAAATAGTCACTAGGACAATGATACCAGAAAGCAGGATGTAAAGAGCCAGAAACCAAACACCTACACTGAGCAGAGAGAAAGATGGTCCAAGGTGAGAACTCAAAGCAGTGATCTCCAGAAACTCCTAAAGAGTCTTTTTGCAAGAAATCCTCATACTCTCCAACTAGTGATTTTGGAAGTGAGGAAGGAATGCCTTACTATCCCACTTGCCCTCAGGCTGCTCAGAGACTCTGCAATATCTAAGTCTATATTGAAAGGTATGAACTGTAAAAAGTAATTTGGCTCAGGTCAATGTTTACAAGAAGTTTCATGAACTACCACTGAAGCTGGTCTGTACACTGAGCTTGCTGCAGCACTCAAACCTAGTTTCTATGTAATAAAGCTGTGTACAACTCTGTGCATTTTAAGACATATGAAAATAGTTTGCAGATAAACATTTACACAAAGATAAACAAAGACAAAATCCTGTGGAAAACACAATGTATTTTATATAGTATGTGTTTGACCTGCACTAAATACATTATGTTGTATTTATGATTCCTGTGCTTAAATGAAAATAAAGATACTGAAGAATTTTAAGCATTGGTCTCAGTTTCATATCCTCAAGTTTCCTGAAACATTTAAAATTGTAACTGGAATCTCATGCTTCCTATGCAAGATTTAATTTGGAACACAATCTAGTGGAAATGCAGTTAATTTAAGACAAAGATTGAAAGGATTTTGTGATACCTAAACAATATCAATGGTTGAAGTGTTAGGCATTTAGTCTCTGAGGCAGCAGGTAGGCTATTTGCTTTGATTATGTGATTGTCACCGTTCTCATTAACAGCAAATTATGTTGTCAGTTTGTGTAAGAATTTCAATCTGATAAACCTTGCAAAATGAAACCTGTTACTGTTGACTTGTCACAGAAAGTCAACGAAGTAAAACTGTAGTTTTTCATTTCTGATACTACTTAAGATTGGTCATCTAATGTGATTCATGCATAAAGTACTGTGGATTACAAAGTCCTAGACTCCTCAAAACTGCTCCTCCCCCCCCCCCCCCCCCCCCCAAAAAAAAAAAAAGGCTTTGGAAAGATATACAGCTCTCACCTATCATTTGACTTTTTTCTCTTCCTTTCAGGAATAAAAGCAGCAACTTTGCTGCTTGACATCTTTAAGTGATCTGACTCTAAGCTGCTACTAATATCTGCTGCTTTTAAATCTCTCAGCTTTTCCTCTCACTTTTATTGATTAGCTATCAGATTTTTTTTTTTTTTTTTGCTTGTCAGGTGGGACGTGGGACTCTGAAAAAAAGTAAATAGTTTTGCTTTTTTAATAAGCGATATTGGCTTAAGGGTTTCAGTATTTGATTTTGATTTAAATCAGAGATTCCATTTCTGAAAGTGGTCCAGGGCACATGCAATTCAAAAGCAAAAATCCTTTTCCAGTGAAAAAGTTCTGAATTAACTTTTAAAATTATAATTACTGATAATTTGAAATATTTTTTTTCCAAGAGATATGAAAAGGTACACCTAAGTAAAAGAGATATAGTCTATTGAGATGTGATGTCAAAAGCACCTATTTTTTATGTTGTTAAGTCCCATTGAATTTGATCCTCATTTTAATCCAAAGTAAAAGTAAACCTAAAAATGGATGTACAGAAGAATACCATGCTGAAAGTGTTGAGAAATGTAGTCAGGACAATTATATCAGGTTGGAATTTAGACATTTGTTTAGACTAGCTTTTTTGCTTATCAAGAGTACCATTCACTTCCTAGTTCCTTAACTTCAGAGTTTACTCCTCAGGTTTGGCTTTGACCTAGAAATCACAAATTTGTTGCTTTTAATGATCTGCAGCTCAGCACTTGAAGTTCATGGTACATAAATCATAATATTGTTAAGTAGATAGTAAAAGCTATTGGTTATCTCATAGCAAATTTCCATTTAGAGAGACCCATGTGGTGCTCATTCTTGTTTCATTTGTGGGTCAGGGAGAAATACAAAATTGAATGCATGCTCATGCATGGGTTTAGCAATAATATAGCAACAATCGTGAAATACATAGAAAACTTTGAAAGATAAGGTCTCAGATGAAGGTGAACTTGTTCTCTAAAAAGCATGTATTCCTAATATGTTTAGGCTGATATATTGAGTTTGTTCTGTTGCCAACGTCCAAAATGATATCAGGAATGAGGACTGAGAAGGATTGGTGTTCCTATCTACAAAGCCTTCAGGTAATAAGGAAGGATTGGAATTTGTACAATATTTCATTTCTTTTACTTAGCGTTCAGTATAAAAAGGTGCAAGTTCATGCTGGAGATTTCACACACTCCATGTAACAGTATAACAACTTCCACTATTGTTTTACAACAATAAACACTTCTGATAGCAAAAATACATATTTTACCAAGAGACGCTATCCCATATGACCCCAGGGATTGCAGTATTTCTTGAGAGAAACATCATACACAGCATGCTGGCTCTTGCTGCAACCATCACTCATTTCCATAAAAAGTATGTAGGTCAGGTAAGTGCAAGTGAGAAATCTCTTACTTATTTAGAAGAGCTTTACCATCTGTTTCATTTTGATTTAAGGAATGAAACCAGGAACTGAGGTTCCTCTGTCATTTCATTAACAATCAAATTTTTCATGTTATAATAAAAATTAGTTATACCATTCACAGGCAACAAAGGTGATTTCCTTCTACTGGACAAGTCCTGGCTTTGGACTTACCACCTTGGCTGTACAAGAGAAGCTATTCTGCAGTGTCTCCAGTTCAAGGATAAATCACCTTGTTTACCAGGGCTTCCTAGCAGCAGTTGGCCACTAATGGCCAACTATGTAGAACCATCAAGAGGCAAAGAGCACATTTTACCAAACATTCACAAAAACTGTTTCATCAGAAATGGTGCAGGCTGCATTTTACTGTAACATGTCTTTGTTTTTCATAAAACAGGGAAAACACTGCAAATAATTGGTGTTTCACTTTCATTTAAAAATTTGATTTTGGGATCAAAATCAGCATTGATTAGCTACTCTTTTTAACCAGCTTCTTGCAGTGTAATGGAGTTGTCACAAATGGCTTCAAACTCAGTATAACTAGGAAACTTATGTTAATAAGAAAATAACTCTAAAATAACAGATATCACAAATTTGTCATTGAAATGTCAAAATATTTGAACTATGAAAATGTAAATATTAATGGATTAAACTAATCTGCCAAATTGCAGTTTGTGAGTGTTCCAAGTAGGAAGATGGGGAGTTTCTCCAAACAGCAGACACTGGAATCAAGGACATCTTTGGTTTATTTTTTTTTCTAAAATTTGTTTGTTTTAAAATCAGAGTTATGTGCTATGTATAATAAATTTCTGGTTGTCTTTCATTTCATTAAAGTAATGTAAATTAAATTTAAAGTAATTAAAGCCTTAGTTCAGATTAGCTTCCTGGGTAGACAAAGTGTGCTTTCTAATAAAATTCTAAGTAAATTTGATGTCAAAATCATAAAGATTTGAAGGGGTAAATAATATACTGTATTATACCAAGAGATGGAGCTGGAAGAAACAGGAAGGCTTTTGTGCATGTATGGCCTTCTTCAGATTTCAAATGCCCGAAAACTTGCATTTATCTGCTTTCCTTACAAACTTTATATTACTTTTTGCCTTAAAATTACAGGTACAAGACCACTGCTACATACAAAATCCGTGCCTTCTTCTCTTAATAGTGAAAAAAATAAACTGACATTTGTTCTTTTGTCTTATAAAATATGTTTCAATTCTTATGCAACAAGCTTATAACTTTTTATAGGCTAAGAATACTTGTTGTTCTTAAAAATATGCCTGCTTTTATGGTTCAGGCTTTGAAATTTTCTGAAAGAGTTACTCGACCGTGGTCAGTAGTTGTTTTCTTTTCCTGTACCTTGCAAAAGCCATGACAAAAGAATGACTCTAAGAGCAGGGGATATAAACCAGATTTAAATGCTTAGCATTTTACTTCAGGCATCTGATTCATCCAGTCATATTTAAATATAATCAAGACATTCTTGAAATACTTTATATTCCAGGAGAAAGGCAAAATAAGAATTCCCGTGAAAATAAAAACAAAACAACATTGCCCATATCTAGACATTTTATCTCCTCCCTGATTCATCTTGCTCATTCCACTGCAGAAGGAAGTCCATTTGGAGTCATTTTAGGAAATTCCTACCCCTTCAGTGTGACATTGGTCCACTAACTAGAATACTGCTGTGGGCTGTATCTATATTTCTGTGGGTATTAAAAAATACTGATCTGGGCAGAAAAGTCAGGACTGAATTTCGTAAATCACAATGCTCATAATTCAGCCTTTCCAAAAATATTTTACTAAATACACACAAGCAACACTTCCAGGAAACAACTCCTGTCAGTGTTATTTTTTTTTTCTAGTTTTTGCTGTTGTTATTTTTTGGGGGGGGCTTTAAAAAAAATTACTTGGCACATACTGGCATTCATAATATTTTATTAATGTAAAGACCTTCAAGGTAGAATCACAGAATCATAGAATGGTAGGGGTTGAAAGAGACGTCTAGAGATCATCTAGTCCAATGCCCATATTAAAGCAGTTACAACTAGATCGGGTCACACAGGAATGTGTCCAGGCAGGTTTTGAAAACTTTCAGAGTAGATTCCACACCCTCCCTGGGCAGCCTGTGCCAGGACTCCCTCATCCTTACAGCAAAACAATTTTTCCATATATTTTGGTGGAACTTCTGTGTCCAAACTTTTGTCCATTACCCCTTGTCCTATCACTGGACACTACAGAAAAAAGTATTGTCTCATCCTCCTGGTGTACAGCTTTTAAATACTTGTATTGCTGAGATACCCCCTCAGTCTGCTCTTCTTCAGGCTGAACAGTCCCAGTCCCCTTCTTCATAAGAAAAATGCTCCATAATAACAAAAGACTAGGTGTTGAGGACTAATAGCATTTCAAGCCTCTTGTTGATACTCACCAGAGTATTAATATGTGTTCTTGCAACACAGCTGTGGTCATGGCTCCATGGCTATGAAGCAACCGTCTGCCCTTGGGCAGAGTTCCCACAGAATAAAGGCTTCTGAGGAGTTGGAGAGTAATACAATATCTGCCTGACTTCAGCTCCAGGTGCCAATGCTCAAATGTAGTTCTAAAGTGAGCAACACTTTATAAAGTAATCTGAATAAATAGCTATGTCCTATCCAAGTAGGATGTCAATTGATGATCATTATGCTGCTTCTAAGCACCCACTGTGACCTCAGTCAATGCAGAGAGTGATGATTTTCTTTTCTCACTTGTTGGACAAATGGCCACACACCACTCTGCTGGAAGCCTGTTCCTTTAGAAGCTGCATTAAGTGTTAAATCAGCTGGGGATTAAAGAAATGGAAGAGAAGATAGTATGCAGATCATAGAGGTTTGTACTCCATCACTGTATCTTGGATCTGGATCAGTTGCCTACAGTTGGATTCCATCTGAAAAAAAAAAAAAACACAACACATTAGAACTGGAAGGTATCTCTGTTCTGCAGAGATCAAGGTTTTCTTGCAAAATAAATATTTATTTCACTTTAATATTTGTGATTTAAAATGCCCTAGAAATAACATTCTCAAAACTATCTCCTGTGTTAGAAAGAGGAAACAAAGAACAGGAGCCTTTCGGGAATGGCATTATTTAATAGCTACTGCCTAGAGGTTGTTAGAAGCCATAAATCATGGTTTCAACATCAAAAACTCTGGAATAGAAACAAAATTTTCATTTTGTTTTCCAGCTGTCAACAATTGCTTTATTCCATCAGTGCTGTTTCTTGACAAAACTGTGAGAGCAATGCAGATATTTTGTCTGTGAAGCCCAGAAGCATCACATTATATTCAAGCTTCAATTAGGGCACAGATTTTACAGATAAGAAATGTTCAGCCTTCCTCTTGCCTTCCTGCTTCTCCTTCCTGTAGCAAAAGTTGGTTAGCAACTAACTATTGGAAGATAGCTCTGATAACTTTGTACCTTAGCATGTGGACTGGCAAGGACTGGTGGAATCATCCACCAAACAAAGGCCATCAGACAGGATATGTCTTTAGTACATCTAGTGTGATAACTCAATTCTGTTTTAAGTAGCCAAATGAAAATGGTTTTGTGTATGTCTTGTGAGACTATTCCCCAGATTAGCAAGAGTTTTCCTCTGATTTTAGTTCTGTGTTTTCCGACTCATTGGCAGATTTAAGCCACTTAAATGTTTGATCTAAGCCAAACATCTAGGCTCTTTCTATAGTCAGTGGATTGCCATCCTAAAACAGATGTAGAGGACAGATGAGATGAATTGCTTTCTATGAATGTCTTCTGATCTGCCCTGATTATGATGGAGCTCGAGGGAGTGAACAGGAGTGGAAAACAGACTTGTAGAAACCTACGAGAGGATAGCCCCACCAAAGCATAACATTTTTTCCTCTCACAGCTCTGGGACACGTGTGGGTCTGTCGTGATTAAGGTTTCTCTTTTGGAAGAACATAGTGGCTTCACTGAGAGCTAAATGCTATAGTTATTATTACCTTATTCTGTTTATTAGTTTCCCTGGTTTTCTACTGACCTTACCTGTCAGTGTTGTCATGTTTGGTAATCACAGAATTATAGGAGTGTCCCAGCCTTCTGACATCCACCATTTATATACTCGTAAATATTGATGAGATTCCCTCCTCAGTCTTTTCTTCTCCAGACTAAATAGCCCCAAAAAGTAGATTTACAAACTGGAAATGAGTGGAAATGATTACTGTGATCTTCTAATTATGATTTTCATCATCATACAGGTCATACAACTACCTGAATCAATTGCTGTTTTAGCCAAACTGTTTGCAAGTGACAGAGACTCAACTGCTCTTTTTGATAAATCGTTTCAGTTTATTGTTTTTTAAACTGTCAAGTGGAAATCAGGAATAAAATCCCTCTCCAGTTGCAATTAGACAAAGTTTTGCCATTGACTTAATTCCCAGAATCTTTCTGAGCAAGACTTTTTCAAAGATTCTTCCATTAGAAGTTCATATTAGTGGAAATATGAGAAGTCTGCACTGAAATGAAAATTAAATTCTTGATTGTTTATGAAGAGTTTGGCAAAACATGGGGACAGATTGTCCACAGAAACCGTGGAATCTTCTCCATCTTTTCAGATTTTCAAAACTTGACCAGAGATGGTGCTGAGCAACCTTCTGTAGCTTTGAATTTTGTCCTACTTTGAGCAGGAGATTGGACCAGATGACCTCCATTCTTCATTTCTGCTGTCCTATAATTTTGCAATTCTACTTTTCCATTTTCATCAGTGATTTCTAGAACTGAATCTGCTAAGTTTCAGCTTTAATTTAGATATTGCAGTCACACAGCACTGCAAACCTGGAGAACTGCAGCATATGAAGTGCTTGCAGTGTGTCATATGTCAAATGTGGGAGATTTAACACAATATTGTCCTGGAAGCTGTTATTTCTGGGTAAAAGCTCCAGTAAGCCCAGCCTTTAAGTTTTTTTATTGGCATATGATGGTAGGAATACTTACATTCAGAAACAAGGACAAGGCTATAATTTATTACCTTATGATATTACCAGCTTGAAAAGAGATAGACTTGTGAATACTTGTGGTGATCTGTTCCCATGACTAACATGGATGTCAAAAATTGTAAGAGGTATCACGGACTCTTAGAAGCAGAAATACTTTCCTGATCTCCAATGATGAGAAAATGCAAATATACCAGAAGTTCATGGTAACATAGAAGAGATTTAATTACTTTTTCCAAATGTAGAAGTAAAATAGAGCAAAGCTGTGGTTTGTTAAATGAATGGAGAGGTTTTATGGGCCAGCTGTTTCCATAGGTAGATCTGAGACGCTCAAGACCAATGCAGAATGCTCTAGAAATGTTTCAGCCGTATTCTCATAGCTGCAGGAGAAAATAATGTTCAGCACTACTAAATTACCTAGTTAGGCAGTGGTGAACTTTGAACAGTGTCTGTTAAGCAAAGAAAATCACCATGACGTGTTATCATACCCCCAACACCTCCAGTTCTGTTTTCTACACTTTACATTCACATTTTGAAATGTTGTAAAAATCTTTCTTACATTTTTTATCCCTTTGGAGCTTTCCAGTCCTTCACTGGGCATATTCACCTGCTCTGGTGGCTTTCGTGTATTTTCCTGAAGGCTGCTGTTAAAGCAAGTAGAATATTCATTAGCCAGCTACTAACATAAAAATCTGATAGGTTCCTCTAGCTAAAAGTAGATATATATAGTGGAATGTATGGAAGAAAATAAACTATGTCAATGGAACTGTCAGATAGTGTACACTTGGTGTCTCTTTTCAGGCTTCTGCAAAGGTGTTCAGGACACTGGAAATAAAATTTTGGAACATTAATTGGCTTAGGAGATGTGGACTAACATTTGTTTAGTTCTCAGGACTGGAATTTAAGTTAAGATTGCTGTCTCTCAGCCCATCATGAAGAATCTTGGAAAGACAGTTGAACAAACTATCTACTATTATCATAAGGAGATAAACTTGAAGGTGTACTCCTTTCTATTAGCCTTTCCAAGGGAGAAATTGCTTTTAAATTCTTCTTTAGACCTTTTATGATCCTAAGAAAACCAGAAATCACTTTCCTGGTGAAATAACTGCAGAAGAAAGCTATCCTTGATACAAGATTTTTTGTTCAGCTTTAAAGAAAGTTTTTGAGTTTGTTTCCTCCCATCTGTGAGGAAGGACTGAATGTTTCTTGTTGTGCTTTTTTTCCCCCAGGAACATAACTGATAATGGCTTGCAGTAAATGTTTCTCAACTTTAAAGGTACTAAAGGCCTCTTCAGGATGAGGGGCAGAGGTACTAATAGGATTTATGTGGGAGGACTATTGTACTTTCTGAGGAGCCTTGATAAATAAGGATTTTCACATATTTCTACACTTCAGTAGTTTGTAAGTCTCAATATCAACTGCTGAGTAGGGAGTATGTACCACAGGGATAGCTACAGCTTTGCAAACCTGCATCTGAACATGAATATTTATATATATATAGTGTGGGACTGGAAAACAGCCTTTTCTGCATGGAAGCTAATGATCATTCAGGTCAAGACAGAAAAGTAAAAGTGAAAATACTCCTTGCCCAAAAATAATGCAAAAATTTATATTTGCAATATGTACTAATTTATCAGCATAAATTACTGCAATGACTCTTCTATGGCTGTGGTAGTCAACAGAAGTTTGCTTTTCCTGTTATTAGAAGATCCTATGTGGGATAAATTATGTGGGATGCATCTTGCTGTAGGAAAAGCCCCTATTGACTCTGCTGTCCTGAGAATCAATTCCTAAGAAGGATATTTATGACTCTACATCTGCTGCTTCCTAAAAATCTACCTATGTTATCTTAAAGTGTGAGCCAGGTTTTGTGACTAAGAACCATTGTTTTTGGGCACAGACACTGGACAAACCTTTTACTCTGCAGCTGACTCTTTAATAGAGATGACTGCACACCCAAACCTGTAGATGTCCATGCTTATCTGCCCAAGTTTTCTGTCAAGCATCCCATGACATTGTGAGTCAACATCTGGCAACTAGCTTGGCCAAGCTTCTTCCTAGCAGAGTCTGAAATATCGTGAAGGGTGTGCAGATGCTCTCTTGCTGGCAAACTGGATGCAGAAAAATGCTTGTTTTAAGAACTCTGCTATTTAAGAGTGTCAACATAGCTTTTGAGTATTTTCTGGCTTATCTTCATTCATTTGCTGTCTCACAGTCAATTCTGCACACATTTCTGTCTGCTGTCCTCATTTCTGACCCCTCAGGCTGCTACTTTTACCAATGAATGTTACAGTTTTCATCGTACATCACTGGGCTAAAGTTCTGCAGTCAGTTGCAACTGCATTGGGTTGTAATCAAGGCTGTCAAAAGTATTATAGCCTTAAAAAGGAAATCTGACTCCAGATATTTCAAATTTCCTTTGGTGACAGGACAGAAGTTGTCACATGCAAAACAGAAGGGATTGCAGGAGGTCAAGATCAAAATGATAACGTACAGGTGAAATTTATCATGTTGTAACAACTAGTCATAGAACAGAACCACGTCCATAGGGTTTCATTTTAGGCTTTATAGTATACATAAATATATAATATCCTATATAAATATATCTTATGTATAACCTACATATTCTTCTCAGATACTAAGAGTATGCATTATTTATATGTATGTAATTGCTAACCTTTAAATTAAGTTCAGTGTCTCTACAGTTATGAATTAGATTGCTTATTTTGTTTTTATTTTTTTCTGAATCTGGGAGTGTGTCCTTTAATAATATGGCTTCACTCCTAATGAGTGCAGTTATCCTAAACTCATGCCAGAAAAAACATTGTACTACAGTGCTCTATCATGTAATACATTCATTATTTGACTGAAAGGCTGCACTCCTCCACACAATTACACTGAGGTTGAGCATAAAAATGTGTAAATGTGTGTACTTGTAATAGGAATGTGCTTTGAGGGTTAGATCTGTTTAAACAAATACAGGAATTATCTAATTTATTTTGCCAAATCTTGATCTCTTAAAACAGATCAACATTTAGCAGAGCATATCCATGGGAGCTATCATAATAAACTCTATCTCAAAGCAGTGAGACAGTTTTCAAGGTCTACTCTGAATCTGGATAAAAGAATAAGCATCAGGAGACAATAATGGGCATCAACAGTTAACTATAAGACAAACAAATTAAAACTATACAGTAAAGGAAGTCATAATATTGCAATGACTGCAAATGTTCAGTGCACTTTTAAATATAGAAAATACATTAGAAAAGCTCATTTTGGATTGCTTTGCTATCCTGAACATTTGTAGCTCATTTCTATGCATTGAGATTGCTTTTTGTTTAGAAGAATGGAATCTATGTTCTCCTAGAGATGTCCAGTGTCTTGGCAAGGGCACAAAGGTCTGTGGGGCAGGAAGTCTGAAGAACTGAGTCTGAGGTTTGGTGTATGCATAGGAACATTGAAAAATGAGATGGCTGGAAACTATCTGTGCGATGGGATGCCTGTTGTGTGGTACAGATGAAGCAAAACACTTCTCTAAATGTGGCACCAGGCAAGCAAGCCTTTGAGGTCCACATGCAAGAAAGGCAACAATAACTAAGTCCAAGAGCAGTTACTAAATCCTAATGGATATTTCTCTCTCTAATTGAACTTAGTGGCTATGCACAAGCTGAATGAAAAGTTTCTTTCTTGTCTGCAATTGCCCTGAGTATTCAATTACCAGTCTGCAGATCTGCAAAGCAGTTGCAATCAAATCTTTCTGCCATCTCATAAAAAGGCAACTATGTTCATGACTGAAACTGAATAAGCTCTGCTTTGTCAAATTTTGTCCTGATTGACATCTAGGGTGTTAGTAAGGTTTCTTAACGTGCTCATGCAATGTAAGAATTCAACTTGTCTCCCACAAGCTACATTTATACTAGTAAATTGTGCAGTTCCAGAGAGGATTTCTTGAAACTAGCTCTGCTTTTGGGGTAGGAGGGTTTCTTAATTTGGATGAGAGGGTCACCTGTCCTCATTTTTCTGCATGCCAGAGGGAAGTCCAAAAAACATTTGATTTACTAGTGACAACATAGCAATAGATTGCAATGAAAAAAATATCTATCTTGCCTCACATTGAGGACAAGCTTTCATTCTAGACAGAAACTAAACACTGTCTGCAAGCTCATAGTACAATGCATCCTGATATAAAAAAACAAAATCTGTTTGTACGTATTTTATCATCCTTCACTATTCAGTAACTATTCCCACAGTACATTTATCAGTGAAATATGTAGGCTATGGCCCTATCACAAATCACAAGTATGTGCCCAATCTGCCTGCAGTCCTTGGGGGGATGACAGTTTTGTATCATCTCCCAAAACCCAGCAGTGGACAACATTTGGGGGTTCTGGGTGGTTCTAGCAATATTGACCAATGGAGGAATGGATTCTTGCTCCAGCTTCACTCTTCACACACCCCAACAACAAAAGGTTGTCATTCTAGGGTTGAGTTGGACTTATGTGACTTAGATGAGAACTGCTCAGTGTGTTGTGAATTTGTTGAAGTGTACTCAGACACATGTTGGCATGTTGAGCTGTTAAATGAAAAATGTGTTTTACTGCCGTGTTGTAGAGGAGCCTTAGAGAAGAGCAGTCAATCTCAATTAATATGAAAAGAATCTGGCCATGTGTATATTAAAAAAGCTTTGCTTTCTGCCATCAAAGTGCTCCCCAGCTGGATGTTGTTAATAAATAATCGTCTGGTTTCACTTACCACCTTAAATTTCAAAATATTCACTTTTTATGGTTAGTCAATCAAAGTAGAGAGCAGGAAGACTGGAAGATCTGAGTTACTATTCCTGGATACTGCATGTCATTTTGTATAACCTGATGATACAGAAGATAATTATTGTGGTCATACACAAAAGGTTAAAGTTCTCTAACAGCTGCCTGCACTAAAAGGGTTTCTGTTTAATGTTTTGTTCAAAGGTGCTGATCTTGGAAGTTGACACTTGCATTTTTATTGCATGCTGCTTGGTGAGTTGCTTCTTAAACTTGTCTCTTTGTTTAATAATCCTTTTATGTAGAAGCTCGTGATACTAATGCAAAAACCCTTTCGATTTTACTTCAATGTATTTTATTTAATTGAAGGCTATTTCCTTTAACCAGAATAAAATCAAATCAGGAAAATGGAAGTAATGCAATTAGCATTGGTCCACTTCATTACATTTTACACATACAAACATGTATTTAGTTTCTAGAACCTATTTGTTGCGAAAATTGTTTTCATCACAGGTTATCCAAAGAGGCCTAAAAGACTTAGATGCTCAAATCCAGGTTGCTTTTCTCCATTTGCTTCTGCTTACTGTAGAAGTTTTCCAGTGGAGAGAAGCCTGGGGAGTGTTTAACAGAGGGCTCAGCTCAGCAGTGTTATGCTTAATGTTATGCTCTTTATCTGCTCATAGTTTCTAAGAGTTCAAGACACAGAATGAATTTGTGCATTGTTGGCATTTACAAGGTTTTATTTGGAAAGTTTTGAGAAATTCCCCACTTAGTATACTAGGACTTTCTTTCTGGAAAGATGGCTTTCTGGATGGCTAAGATCAGTCATGAGAGTCACCCTGAATCGATATTTGCACCTCAGTATCTCAGATGGAAATGAAAAGTCAAAGCCTGATTTTATCAGCTGAAATTAGAACTCTGAATGGTTTTCATTTCAGCTCAAAGTTCATTTAAATCAGATCCAGCCTTGAGCTTTTGAGTTATAAACACTTCTTCATTTGTAGCCTAACTGATCTTTGGAGCAGATGAAAAAGCCTTATGAAAGACAGGCCTCAGCTTAGCCAAATGGTCAAGAAAAATGCCTGCCTTTAAGATGGCCTTACTTGTACAGGCAAAGCTAAGGCTTTTGTGCCAACGTATCAAGAGTATCTCTTATCTTCTGCACAGCTGTAGACTAGTTAGCATGCTTGTCTTGCTGACTAAGTAAGCTGGGCTAGGTTTCTTCCCATAAAAGCTGAATGGATGGTGAGAAAACGAACAACAGTAAACAGCAGCAATTCCCTCCAGTCCTGTCTGAAATCCCCCTCCCCCACAAATCCCTCTGTTATTTTAAAAACATGTGATGTAATTTCATATGAAATATTATGTTTGGCTATAGATTATAACTGTAGGTTTTTCCACAGAGCCATCTGGCCCTCAAGGCCTAATTTGAACAATGCCTTTGAACGTAGCTAGATGTAGAAACGAGGATGTCAAAGCACACAGAAGGCCCTGAAAATGCTGGCCTGAGGGAATGATGATGACAAAAAATGTGTTGAAAGAATGGCAGGTAATAATTTAAGGCTTAGTTTATAAAAAAATGAAGCATAAGTCTTATGATCACTTATCTCTCTATATGGACACAGTAGGTTGTCCCTCACCCGCACTGACACACTGAGGACTAAGGATCTTCTTGGAAGCTGGACTGCAGCTCAGACAGAACTGCATTGCACCCCCTAGATATGCCCTAACAATGAGATACATCACAGGCAGTAAACTACTTAAGCTAATTAACAGAAGTCTACTCTTTGGTGTACTTGGGTAATGATTTGTAACTATGAGTGAGACATCTAGCTGAAATAAGACAGTTCATAGAATCGTTGAACAGCCCAGCTTGGAAGAGACCTTGAAAGTCTATCTGGTCTCACCTTTTGTGGGAAAGGAAGCCTAGATATGATTATCTAACATCATGTCCAGCTGCATCTTGAAAACCTTCAGTGACGGATACTCCAACAAGTTTCTGGGTCAGTTGTTCCGGTTGACTCATCTGTTCAGAGACAAAGACCTCACTCAGAGAGATGTGATGTTGCTACCACCGTTAAGATGGTACTCCAGTGGTCAGGGCACTTGGCTAGGGTATCAGACCTTTAGGTTAAATACTTTCCATAAAAGCAGGAACAGGAGACCTTTCTCATCACAGTATTTTACCTCCCAGTTGTACAAGTGTTGCCTCTTTTAAGGATTGTATCAGTCCTTGGCAGGGATCATAGAATCATAGAATGATAGGATTGGAAGGGACCTTTAGAGATTATCTAGTCCAACAGCCCCTGCAGAAGCAGATCCATCTATATGAGGTCGTATAGGAACATGTCCAAGTGGGTCTAGAAGACCTCCAAGGAAGGAGACTCCACAACCCCTCTGGGCAGCCTGTGCCAGGGCTCCCTCATCCTCACAGTAAAATGTTTTTTTCTTATATTTAAATGGAACTTTTGTGCTCCAGCTTCTTCCCATTACCCCTTGTCCTGTTGCTAGATATCACAGAAAAAAAGGGATGCCCCAATTTCCTGACACCTCATCCCTATGACAGATAAGATCATAATGTTGACAAGCACACTCAGTGGAGAACGACTGTTTTCCTCTAGGCTCAATTTTGATGTGAAACATCTTTGCTTGTGAGTCTCAAGGTGCATAGGGAGCTGGGTGCAGACTGCTGAGCTCCAGTCCTGGTTGGAGCTTCTCATACCTCTGCAGACTTTACTGGGAAAGAGGAGGCTGTAGACTACTCGCAGGGACCAAAGTACTTCTTTTTTTGCCTAAATCAAATTTTAGATTACACTGTCTCAATTTTTTCTCGGGCCCTCAGAATGTGTTAATCCACTATAAAGAGATAAAACGCCTAGTTTTAAAAATATAGAGACTCAAATAAATATTCTCTTTGGGAGAAATTAAAGATTTCCTTGGGAATATGTGCTTATAAAGCATATATTTTAACTATACATGTAAAATACACATTCACTGGACTTGTCTGCAATCGTTTATATGCTTCTAGTAGCAAAGTGTTACAGTCTGGTGAGAATACACTCCCTGATAAGCAAAGATATGTTTTCAAAAGACATTAACAAGGAATTTATCTATTCTGGAAGAAAAGGTTTGAGAGTTCATGGCAGTAAAATTCCTGTTGTGTAGAAAAGAACATAATTCTGCCTCTGTCAAGAAGCAAGACACAAATTTATTCCTGATTTAAACAATAAGCTTTCAGATTTTGCGAGAGGCTTTTTTTTTACTAAACATTTATCTCATAAATATGCAACTAAAGAAAAATTTTAAGAAAATAGTTCTTGCAGCATTGCTTCTCTACACCAAACAGGAAAGTTTATCTGCTTTCTGGGCTTTTTTAACAAAATTGTCCTACCACAAACATTAAGTGTGTCAAATGAGCTCTAGTGTTATTTATATTCATTTTGACTAACCTCAATAGCTTCAGCGTTGCTCTTTCTAAAAAAAGTCTTATAAATGTATAGGAATGTGAGTAAAATATGGGGCCATTTCTTTGTGGTTTAATGTATGAGATGAGCTGGTGGTCTCAACTTGGTTTCTTGTTAAGAAAAAGTGTCATCATTGGAAGTATTTACAAACTGCCACCTTTCACAAAGGACCTATTCAATTTTGGAAATAAAGAAATGAAAGGCAAAATTATGTTTGAATATGATCATTTTGGTCATTCTCCTACATCAGTTTCAGTTTGTAACAATCATATGCAGTAGAACATTTGACTACTTTGAAAATAGTTCTTACTAATTAATTAAAAAAAAAATGTTAACAAGAAGCACAAGATATATGATGCTGAATTTAATGGTACAAATTTTGAATGCAGACCACTTACCTCTGTATTTACAAATCAGGCTGAAATACACGATAAGACATTTGTAAAATGACTACCAAGCAGATAATTTATTCATAGAAGTTGTGGGCAAGTAGCAGATATAAAAATTTGAAAAATTGGAGACATTTTGCATTGAGAGTTTATATTCTAGATTTGACTTTGTTTTCCTTGAAAGTAGGTTACAAACCTACCTTTAATAACAGAATTTAACTCAAGTAATACAGTTTGAATCATGTTTTCCATTCAGACTACATTATCTTTTAAATAGGGACTCCAAGCAGCCTCTGTGAGTTGTCCACAGCTTTGACGCCATGTTGTTGTGGACTTAACCAAAGAAAAAAATCCCTCATGATCATAGTATCATGCTTTCATAAACTAATGTTATTAAATGAGTTGTGTATTTTCTGGTTTTGTATTTTCTGCTTTTTGTGAAACTGAATGTCAGAAAAGAGGATCATTGGTCTAGTAATCAAAGTGAAAATTTGAATCAGCTTTTAGGTGAATGATCAACTCTGCATACTACAGCAAATGTTCCATGTTTTGCAGATCCTACACTATGATTTAAAAACTTGTGTTTTAAAGATTTCTTTTGTTTTGTAGGACTTATTAGAATTAATCTGGGTTAGAAATTCATCATTTTACTATTTTAGAATTCTTAATCTGCTTTATAAGGAACAGAGACTTATTTTATTCGGAAACATACGAATCTTCAGGTATGTTCAGCAGATTTATATAAAAGATGGCATTTTTAATAGGCTTCCCTATGGTGCTGATTAATATAATTTTCCCTATCTGAAACATCAATAAGAAATTATAAACATTACAGAAACAGACAATAATGGAGCTGAAGCCATTGGAATCTATCTGGGAGAGTCGCAGTTCAGGACAGATTTTGTTACAGGACAGAGAACAAAGCTCCCATCTGATTTACGGACTAGATCTGGTTAAATGGTAAGACATGTTTTCTCCTTATGATAATGTACTGAATTTATACCAATAATAATTCCAAATATAATTATTCCAGCTATAGCTGATTTACTTCAGTCAGATATGACTGTTCTTACTCATTTTCATCTTCCCAGGAAGGGTATCTAACAACATATACTTGTGAAAATGTTCATAGCATCTACAGTCATTAAAGCAAAATATACAACATCGCCTCTTCTTTGTGCATTTCTCCAGCGAGATTTATTTCATGGAAATCAGTTGAATTGTACTACTGCCAAATGCATGTTAAGTCAAAACAATACCTGTTTCTGTAATTCAGCCACTAAGCCTCCATATATTTTAAACAAGGAGACTTGCCTTTGAGAATGGCATACTGAGATTAGTGGTAATTCCTTCAAAATGTCTTATGATATTGTGCATTTGTACCTTGACTCTTTCCTTGAAAGTCTTCTAAGTCAGTTATGGGCCAAGTGGTCCATGCTAATCAGCTGAGTTTGAAAGGTCGCAGATATAAGACCCAGACAGAGTAAATCCAATCCATTTTAAATTCATAATGACTAAATATATAACGATGAGCACACGTGTCTTTTTTTCCTTTCTTTTATTTTTTCATTGGACAAAAGTCTTGGTGTGTTACGTCTTTGTTTTTAAAGGAATTTGCTTAACTTTTTTTTTTTTCCCTTCAAAGCATCTGTGTCATTTTCTTTGCGTGGAAGAATTCTGAGGCATTTTGTGGGCTATTTCTGCATTTCTAGGTGAGAAAATTGAAGAAAATAATACATAGATCTGGACTCTAAAATGAAACAAAATAGTAAATCTCCTCAGGGCACAGAAAGAGGCAAAGTTTTCTAAGTGAAGAAAGCCAAAATAACCATAATAATCTTTCTGCTTTGTCTATGCTCTGGTATAGACAGACTTACTACTTCCCCCTTAGGAGTTGGCTTCAGGTGGTCACATGCTGATTGCTACTAAAACAGTGGTATCCTCTCTTCCCTAGCAACAGTAGTCATGAATGCCATACATCCCATATACTCATCAAAAGCTGCAGCACAAACCTGCCTATTTAGTCTTGCTCCTAGGAATCTCTTGTGCCTTTCCCTGTCCTTGCTTTGAGACTTCTTACCACTCAGGCGATAAAGAGCCCAGGTATGTCAGCCTCTACTCACCGCTCAGCTGGAAAACCCTTCATGGGGCAAGGGGCACAGACACATTCAAAGGTTTTCTGGTCCACGCTGTCTGTGTTCAGGTTGAGACCATTCTAGGGTGTGTGTACACCTAATGAGCACCTGTCTAGGCCTCCTCTTCCAGCTCCTCCTAGGTCCTTCTGCTTGCTAACACTTTTCGGTCATCCCCACTGCTGGCAGGGTTCCCAGAAGTTGTATGTCCCTTCCCTTGTCCCCAGTTCTCTTCTGAGAGCAACATGTTCACTTCAGGGTGTGATGCTGGATTGTCACCTCTGTGCCCCTTGGACCCATGTCTGAGCCTTCAGTGCTCACATTGCTCATTAGTGGTCCTCTTGGTGCTTCTTTCCTCACGAGCCATTTGCCAACTGGGGATGGATAACAGCTGTGATTAGGGTAGGAAGAAAAGAGACAGTTGATCCCAGCTCTGAATGTATTTTGAAATGTTGCTCCATCCTGATGACAGCCCTTGAGGTGGTGGAGGACTCCAATGGGAGCACAGCCACGCAGATGTCTATTTAGGTTACACAAGAGACACATGAACAAAATCCCAAACCCAATAGTTGCTACCTCTACGCTTTGCATTACATATGGCAGCAATGGCAGCAACAAGTCTGACCTTTTAAGATTGTATTTCCAGCAACCTACTTGTCCATGTGTGTTTTCTCTCACCTTTCACAGGGCAAGAGTGGGCCTTTTAAAAAGCAGGTGTTGCTTCCTTCACCCCATATGGTCTAAAAGAAAATCTTATGCTTGATGAATCATGGTTTTGTGTTATGCCAACAGCACATGACAGACTTTTCAAAGCTACATTTCTCAGATTCTTTGCTGTAATCATGTGCAGAGTTTATGGCATAAAGGCACAGCATTACTATGACTCTTTCAAGCCTTATCAAACGCAATTAAGTTGAGCTATAACATATTCCAAGTGCTACATGAATAAGTGGGTGCCTGCTTGCAAACAAAGCGTTAACAGAATATTGGAGAAGCTGGTAAATATGAAACGTTTGACAGAAAAGGCATTAGAATGGCTGGTTCAGCTGGAGATGAGTACTTGATCCTATGTTGGGCTATATCTGACTGGTAAATATACAAGTCTGAGGTATGATTTTGAGACAATTTTAATTAGAAAGAATTGTTTAAAGAGGAGGAAAACCTATAGAAGATTTTATATGTGAAGGATTTATCTGTCAGGAGCTGTTAAAAGGTATTTTTGCAATTACACCCTTTTAAGGGAGAGATCAACCACAGCATCTGAATCAAAGTCTCACCTGCGCACACTAGCAAGAAATTCTTTGTCCCTGTGTTGTTTATGGGAATATAGCCCTGAGACCCTTCTATGCGTGTTGCCACTGGGCTCAGATCACCATGCTTACAAGCGCACATGCTACAAGCATTCCTGAGGAGCTCCAGGGCTGCCCATGGCAAGAGCTCATCCCTAAGCTTTGTCACCAAGCCTAGATGGCCTCTTTTCCCTGAGACATCCCTGAGTATTACTTGTCTCTCATGATCTCAGGAATTGTTTCTGATCCCTGAACTAAATGTAACCATCTCGAAGATGAAATAGGATGAATTTCGTCAACACTGAAGAGAAACTGAGTTGTAAAAGCATATTTGGCCCTATGCAGCAGCAGACTACTCACGGGGAAGCATAAGTTCAAGGAGGAAAACATAAAAGTGTTAAAAAGAGTCTATGAAATAAAATTGTGTTCTATTTAGAGACAGGACAAAAAAATTGGCCTAATCCCTAAAGCACAGACGTAGTTTCCTATTTTCTCTGAACCAGTGAAGTTTTTTTGTGCCTGTGGTGGTGATAGTAATTTAAGTTTTATGTCTTGACTGAGTGCAGGGAGGAGAACAACTTCTTGAGAAACTGGTTGAGTTTGCAGCACTCAAGTGTTCCCCTCCTTCCCCCAAAACAACTTTTATGTGAAGACTAAGATTTTGAAAGCCATGCAGAGCTGGCCTTACTCTTCTCCTAAATGTCACAGGCAGTGCTGGAAGCCACTTCTGCGGTTAGCTGCCGACGACATATTCAGGCTTTGGAAACTATATAACAGCACAGATTTCCATATGAATCAAAACCAAATGCAGTGTCCTGAGAAAAGTTCCGAAGGTTGGACTGATCTTGTATGTCAGAGCAGAGTGTCACTTAGACAGTAGGTATAATGCGGTGCAGCCCTTCTCCCCAGGAGCACAGAAGTGCTGGCAAGCTCTTTTCGTGCATTGCAGATGAAATCATGACCCCATTGACGTTAATGGGAGTCATGCCACTGGCTGAGATGTAGCCAGGATTTTACCCTCTGAGACTGCATGCCATCTCAAATTGGAGACATGCTGAAGAGTCTCCCCATTTTATTACCCAGATTTCCATGTAGTGCCTTTATCCTGCTCTATTCTAAGCACATCTCTCCAATCTGCATTTTTCTGTGGCTTTGAAAGTTTCCTAACACTTTATATCTGTATCTGTATTTGTATATGTGTTTTCATAGTCCATTCTGTTACTTACCAAAAAGGATTTTATAAATAAATATAAGAATTACAAACAAGATGAAAGATATTTTAGGAAATAGAGGATAAAATATCCTCTTGAAAGATGTTTTCATTTTTGGTTGTGGTTCATCTGAAAATCATTTGATCTGAAATGACCACCTAGCATGAATGAAAGCAAACCTCTAGAAGGAATTCCTTACTCATTGCCTACAGAGTCTCAAACTCTCGCTGCAGGTGGAAGACACATAGATGAGTTGGATCAAGATGGAGGAATCAAGCAGTTGCGATTTTTTCCTCTCAAGAGTGACAGTTAAAAAGAGAAACAAACAAAAAACCTAGAGAGAAAGCTGTTTCTTCCTCCAGGATGGTCTACTCTATTGAGGAGCCAGTGAACAATTGGGTTTTTACTTCTGTCATTAGAAGGATCTCTCTGATGCTTCAGGGACAAATGTCACCTATGAGAAATAGTTGTTTTAGTGAAGGGAGAGGAGCTTCCCCAAGACACACTGAACTTTTCAGGGATGAAACTTGCTTGTAGAGTGTCAGCTCAAGTTGTATCTTACTCTCCAGAAAGAAGTAGTCATTTCCAAGAATAAGTATTTATATCACAAATATATACATGAATATATGGCACCTGGCCACACATAAATGGATGAAATGCAAAGACTTGTTCACAGTCTTGCCAGAGGCAGCATCTGAAGCATATTATGCAAAAGTACCTGAGAATGTCTGTTACTCTGCTCATCTCATTGATCTATTTTGAAACTAGGGATTGCAAGGGCTGTTTGTTTCTTATTGTTTATATAATTGGCCACAAGGGAAGTTCAATTCCTTTCTCTTGCCCTAATTTCACAGTCACAATGGCAAACAAATCAAGGAAAAATGTAGTCTATTGCAGGCTTTTTTCCTGAGTTAGAAGATAAGTGAGAAAATTTAGGTTACCTCTATCTCAAAAGACTATAGAAATTGACTGTGCAATACTAATATCAGTCTTCTAAACTGTCAAGATTCCTTTACTTATGTTTATAGTAGGGTGAGATGAAACTTCTGTGGGAAAATACAGTGAATTAATATAATCTGTTCTTCAGAAGGACTCTGAACAAATTAATTATATGCAGAAATGTTTTAGAAATTCTTAATAACTTCACTGCATTATTCAAAAATAAAAAAAAATTGAAAGATATTGGAAACAACTATTAAAATGTGTCTCAATGCTTCTTATTTGCATATTTATTAGAACATCCTTAACTGAAAAATGAATTTTCAGAGTGAAGAGGATAGAGGGGAAAGGTTAAGACTAGAAAATGTTGGAACATGTTGGTTAAATATCCTGAATGAGAATCATCCTCCTTAAGGGCACTGTATGTTCCTTGTTTCTTCTTATCCACCCTACTTGCTGCAATGACCTGAAATAGTGAGGTCAATGAGGTCCCTCAATCACTTCTTTTCCTGTTGCCTTTATTGTATTCTGGAAGTTGAAGTATTAATATATATAAAATACATAATATTTATTTTATATATTATATATCACATATATAATTTTTCATGATATGTAATATATAATGATATATTAGGTTACAAGTGTTAGCTTCCCTTGTCCTACCAAAACCCCTTCAGACTGGCCAATAGTCTTTGTTTTCAGGGATTCTTAGACTTCTTTCCTCATCTATCCCTAGCAATGGCAAGTGAGGAAAAGCAGTGGTGGATTGTGGTGTCAGTGTGCATGCAGGGAGGTGCCAGAGTCCAGTACTGATGCCAGTGTGCAGGCAGCAGCTTCCAGCTGGGAGATGAGGGAATGCAAGAACCAGATAAGTGCTGTTGTACCCTCCTCCTGTCCTGCCCCTCCTACTGCACCACCAAATCTCTCCACCCCAGACCCTGCTGCATTCTTCCTCTTTTCCTTCTCTTTTTTTCCTTCTTTTTTTTCTGCCCCTTTCCAGCTGGTTTCAGAGCCCTGTGATCATTTTTGTCTGGTCTTCTGTTTTTTTTTTAACTTCATCTTGGGCATCCTGGCCCTTCAAGCTGTTCAGTTACAAGAGAAAAACAATACTCTGTGTAGTCTTCATCTGCCACAGAGTGAACAGAGAGTGCTTTAATGTCTAGTGTACTAATGATCAGGCTAAGATTTTTTTTTTTTTTGTTTACTGTAGCTCCTAAAGATTTATTATATATGGAAGACATTGATGACTGTTGGTGTACAACAAAAAATAATTTTTCCCAGATATTTAACACAAGCTGTATTTGCAATATGTATTTTCAAAGATTAAAACTTTTGCATCTGTAGAGATCCTGTGAGTTCCTCTTCAATTTCCCGTGGAGCATTTTAGGGTGACACACTGAGGGTTCTCATCATAGCATTACTTAATACTGAAAATATGAGTTGGATAACATCATCAAGGACCTTTAAAAAACTGAGGTATGTTTGAAAAATGTCAAAAAGTCCACTTGTTTGTTACGAGACTCTTTTTCCATAGAAAGCAGTGAAATCTCAGAACACGGCAATGCCAAGGCACATCTGCACAAAGACTGCTTGCACAGCTCCCTATCAGAAGTGAAGCCAACCAGGATATGCAGTTTAGCACATCCTTGCTTTCTCTGTCTCACATGACAGTGGCACTATTTTAAACTTTGTGCAACTAGTTAGCAAAGGAATTGAAAAGCAACTTGTGACAGACTGGTTATACTGCTCCTTGCCAAGAGTAATTTTAGAAATTCTATATATGTAAGTTGGACTTAAAACCCTTTGCAAGCCTAAAAAGATGTTTGGAGTTACAATTTAAAAACAGTGGGATTTAGTGAAACAAGTTTTGGCAAATGAATCACCGCAGTTCCTACAGCTGACGAATTAATGTGGACCCGACAGGCTAACATGTACCATGTGTTTATTTTGGCAGGAAATGTGGAAAAATCATTTGGAGAAAAATTGTATTATTTAACAGATTTCTTTTTAGTTTTATTTTGTGTTTTTCCCTTCCTTTAATTGAAACACAAAGATAAGGTTCAGAAAGTCCTTCTGATTGGTACCATATTTATGGGAAACTAACAATGCTTCATCTGGTGTTTGTGAACAAAGGACTTATGGGGCATGTGATGATTGGAGGCCATCTTGGGCATAGTGATCATGAAATGATTGAGTTCCTGATCCTCAGAGAAGTAAGGAGCGGGGTCAGCAGAACTGCTGCTTTAGGTTTTTGGAGGGCAGACTTTGATCCATTTAGGAGGTTGATTTCCAGAGTCCCTTGGGAGGCAATCTCGAAAAGCAAAGGAGTCCAGAAAAGCTGGACATTCTTCAAGAAGGAAATATGAAAGGCACAGGATCAAGCTGTCCCCACATGCAAGAAGATGTGCCAGCAAGACAGAAGCCTGTCTTGGCAGAACAGGGAACTTCTGCTGGAGCTCCAGAGGAAAAAAAGGAATTTATGGTCTTTGGAAGAAGGGTCAGACAGCTTAGGACTACAAGGAGGCTCTGAGGTCATGTAGGGAGAAAGTTAGAAGGACCAAGGCACAACTAGAACTTAAGCTGACCAATACTGTAAAAGACAATAAGAAAAATTTCTATAACTATATCAGCTACAAAAGGAAAGCTAAAGAGAATCTTCATCATCCTTTAATGGACACAGGGGGAAGCTTAATGACCAAGAATGAGGAAAAGGCTGAGATACTTAATGCCTTCCTTGCCTCAGTCTTCAATAGTAAAACCATCTCTTCTTTGGGCACCCAGCCTCCTGAGTTGGAAGACAGGGAAAGAATGAAATCCCCTTAGTCCAAGGTAAAATGGTATGTGAGCTGCTGCTCCATCTTGACTCACATAAGTCGATGAGGCTGAAGGGAATCCACCTGAGGGAGTTGAGGGAGCTGGCAGAAGTACTCACTGATTAACTCTCCATCATCTAACCAGGAGTCCTGACTCACTGGGGAGCTCCCAGAGGACTGGAGGATGCCAAATGTGACCCTCATCTACAAGAAGGTTTGGAAGGAGTATCCTAGGAACTACAGGCCTGTCAAGATGAGCTCAGTGCTGGGGAAAGTTATGGAACAGATTATCCTGAGTGCCACCATGAGGTACATACAGCATAACCAATGGTGCAGTTCCAGTCAGCATGGCTTTATGGAAAGCAGGTCCCACTTGACCAACTTGATCTCCTTCTATGATAAGACTTGCTTAGTGGATGAGGAAAAAGCTGTGGACGTGGTCTTCCTGGACTTCAGTGAAGCCTTTGACATCATCTTCCATAGCATTCTCTTGGAGAAAATGGCTGCCCATGGCTTGGATGGACCTACTCTGAGTTGGATGGAAAGCTGATTGGATGGCTGGGCCCAGAAAGTGGTGGTGATGGTCACCAGCGTTGTTCCCCAGGGCTCAGTGTCGGGCCCTGTTCTGTTTAGCATCTTTAACAATGATCTGGATGAAGAGACTGGATGCACCATCAGTATGTTTGCTGACGACACCAAGCTGGCTGAGTGTATAGATTTACTTGAAGGCAGGAAGGCTCTTCAGAGGGACCTGGGCAGGCTGGAGTGATAGACTGAGGACAATTGTATGGAGTTTAACAAGGTCAAGTGCTGGATACTGCACTTGGGCCACAACATCCCTATATGATGCTACAGGCTTGGGGCAGAGTGGCTCGAAAGCTGTCCTGCACAAAAGGACCTGGGGGTGTTGGTTGACAGCCAGCTGAACGTGAGCACAGGTGGTCAAGGCCAATGGCATGCTAGCTTGTATAAGAAATTGTGTGACCAGCAGTACCAGGGAAGTGATTGTTTCCCTGTACTTGGTGCTGGTGTGGCTGCACCTTAATTAGTGTGTTCAGTTCCAGACCCTTCACTGTAAGAAGGACATTGAGGTACTGGAGTGTGTCCAGAGATGGGCAATGAAGGATCTGGAGAACAAATCTTCTGAGAAGCAGCTAAGGGAATTGAGATTATTTAAACTAGAGAAAAAGAGGCTGAGAGGAGATATGATCACTCTCTACAGCTACCTGAAAGGGAGTTGTGCTGAGGTGGGGTTGGTTTCTTCCCTATAGTAATGAATAATAGGCCAAGAGGAAATGGCCTCAAGTTGTGCCAGGAGAGGTTTAGATTGGACATTAGGAAGCATTTTTTTCACAGAGAGGTTTATTAATCATTAGAACAGGCTGCTCAGGGAGGTGGTGAAGTCACTATCCCTGGGAGATATTTAAAAGACACATAAATGAGGTGCAGAGAGACATAGTTTAGTGGTGGGCATGGCAGTGTTAGGTTAGTGGTTGGACTTGATGATCTTAATGGTCTTTTCCAATCAAAATTGTTCTCTGATTCTCTAATTCTATGATACTATTTCATGACTTTTATGTATTGGGCTATCTGAATAGAATAATTTTCTCAACTACTAGAGTGGAACATCGATCCTCCATATTCCATCTTGTAGGTAAATAAAGCAGGTAGATGTCATACTGGAAAATTTATTGCAATTTTTTAATCGTTTAAAACTCTTTTGCAAGATGAAGCTTTTGAGTGTCTGATTTATGAAAGTCCAAACTGCCCCTTTTTGAATCTAGTTTAGGAAAAAATAATAGTATTTTCCACAAGCTCTTAAACTTAGTGGTAGGGATAATAAAATATATCAATCATAGTTTTTTTTTTTTTTTTTAAAGTCATAAGCTCAGATTTTCAACATACTCAGATGCACAAGTTAGGACTCTGCATGACTGAAAGATAGGGACTGGACCTTGCCTGAATGGAATTTGCAAGTTCACCATGTCTTTTTTAAACCTTGAACTCATCACACACTGATTTTTGTACATTAAAAAAACCAAAAAAGCTGAAAACACAGCTTCCCTTTCCAATAACACCTTGATTATTTTTTCCTCTTCGGACTTCTAACCTCATTTTCTTCCTTCTTCTTCTTCCTTCTTTCCACTTCTTTCCTTCTTTTTATTTCTTTCCTTCTTCCCTCACTCCTTCTCTCCCTTCCTCTCATTCATCTATTATAATGAATTGAGATGTAAATGCAATATCCCTGACAACGTTAGATCTCTCTTTTCTACAGGTTGGGATAGAGCAGCACTTTATACTTCTCCAGATTGCCTCAATTCTTTTGTGACCATGTCTACATAACACAGAGGCTACAAGGCTATTCTAGTTAGTACGCATTAGTGTTTAAATTAAACTAGATATGTCTCAGGAAAAAAAAAAGTTCCAGTCATATTGTGAGCATGAGCTAATTCTATGTGCACCATTCCATGAATTTCTACTCATTTTACTACACAGGAAGTAAATTTCATGACATTAATTCTTTTCAGTCCTAAGATTTCTGACGGTATCTTTTGAAATTCTTGTTGGTATTCCCAACCCGACTGAGCTTCTTTTATTTTAAAATTCCGTTTAAAAGGTCCAATTAAACCAGTAAACAAATAACTAGACTTTTCCATCTGCAGAGACTCCAAAATTAGATTTCATTAGTGGTTGGGAAAGTATGTCATGGAAGCTTGGGGAGGAGTGAGGGGAGGAGAGTGACCTCTAATGACCATCAGCCCTGAATTCTTTTCCTGTCTCCTCTTTCCTTTAAGCCTAGCAACTGGCAACATCCATAGAAACTCTGTCCTGCCATCACTCACTTGGATTACTATATCTGTGTCCTTCGCTTTCCACCCTCAAGCATAGAGAGGGTTTCTAGTGTTAGAAGGGATCTAGTCCCTACTTCTCCTGGGAGTAGCTAACAGTGAAGAGTCAGTAGTAAATGTTTAGGGAAAGACTATGAAAAATTAGATTAATGCAAAGCAGGCTTTTGCCCCACAACTTCCAAGTCACAAACTGCCATGAGGTAAGGGCTTCACCCTCACCTCATCAGAATCTCTGCTTGTCTTTTTTTTAAATCCTTTTTGTTTTATTTCTTTCTTGACTCGAAACTAATAATGGCAAGAAGTAAATTGTTGTCAGGTATAATGGACTAATCACCTACCTGTGAGACTGTGGTCAGAATAACCAACTCCATAAAGACCAAGAAGACTCATCATGGTGCCATTCCGTACTTTACTTGCATCGAGTTTGAAGCAGAGAGCCAAGACAGAAATGCAGATCAGAATCCAAGAATATCTCTGATCACCAGAGTAAGAATAGCCTTTTTCGAACATCATGGTGACTGCTTGAGAGCTATGACCATGTCAGAGGACATCTGAAGACTTTTCTTTCCAAAGACTGGTTTCAGTCAAACCTTTCACAACCTTGTAACAATTTTGCTTAATTTCATTTCCTTTTGTTTAATATAATTTCCCCTTTCTTAATCTAATTTCCTATGTTGTATTTGAATAGAAGATGAAAAGTAAAAATAGAAACAAAATATCAAGAACAAGGATGAATGGAAGATGTAGCCAAACATGTGTCCAGGCACTTTTGATTAGGTAACTTATAACCAACATATTTGTTAAGACTGAGGACAGGCAAATGTCATAATTTGTATCTCTGTTTCTGTGTCTCTGGCTATGGAGTTAGATAGCTCAACACCAGTCTCCGTGTTTTATGAGGACATGAAATGCAAATGTGTTGTCCTGTGAATCACAGTAAATTGATCCAAAGTAATGAGCCTGTAACTAATGAATCAGTATCAAAATAATATCCCAGAAAGAAAAAATGAGCTCACTAACATTTGTGCCTAATTCATTGTTTGAGTTACAGCTGGTGCTGGGACAATGTTGATCGCAAAAAATGAGGGAGGTTATCTGTTTCCATTCACAAATGCTTTGAAAAATAAAACCATACCAAAGCTAGCCAAAGAAAATTCTAATTTACTAAAACAATAAGAGAATAGATATAAAGTAAATGCCAAAACAAAACAAAACAAAAATCCCCACTTCACTCTTTCCTACAGATACTAGAAAATATTTAGACTTCAAAAGAAAAGTAAACAGAGTAATTTTGGTTTTAGAAAGTGTCTTCTGGTGGTCAGTAATTAAAGGTGAAAAATTAGTTCTGGTCACTAATTGGTCTTCAGCTGTTAAATTTCTCATCCTCTTTGGTTTATTTAGCCCATGTGTTGGTACGTAATTAGAATAAGTTTAAATGGCAATTGACAACTGTCTGTAGTGAATGCTTGAAACATTATAAGTATTGAGTGCCATTTGTGAGACCTCAGAAAAATTAAGACCTTTTTAAAACCTTGGTTAGAGTTTGCATAAATCTCATTAAAACCACCCTTCTACCACTACAATCAAAGCTGCCACACCAACTTGTATCTTAGACTATTTTTTCCCTTAGACAGAAGTTAGTCTAAGACCCCATATTCTTACTTTATGGGTTAAGTCCTTTTCAAAGAGTTTTGTTCGCAGAGGGAGGAAATATATTGCTGTGAAAAAAACCACAAAAAACAACCAAAACTGGCAACAGTAAATATCAGTGCTCTTGTGTTCAAGAAATTGTTCTTGTCTCTGACAAGGAGGATGACAATTCGGAATGCAGTTGGAAGGGTATGGATGATTCAGTAATTAAAAGGAGTGTGATTATACCAGAAGCTACTCATGCTGCCATTTGTGACAAAATTAATTGGCTGAGGAAAAGAATGTCTTGGCATTAATGAGTTCTTTGCAATATATAAGATTGTTTCTAGGAATTCAGCATATCTGGCTGCACAAATCCAAGATTAATGAAAAATGTAAGAACTATAGAGATAGCTTCTGAGCATATGTCTATGCATTTTCCTGTTGATAATTTTTTCATGCTGTTACAGACGGAGTTGAGCATCTGGTAAGCACACAAGAAGCAAGAAAAGGCTGGTGTTGACAAGTTCACCCAAGACAATTAAGGATAAGTTATTGCTTTAACAACATAGCCCTGAATGTGGGGAAGGGCAGAATTACATCACCTAAAGAGGAGCATCTGCAGGATTTTACTTCTCAAAGCATAACTTCTAAAGGCATTTCTTCCTGGGTAGGAAATGTTGGTACAAAGTTTCCCTTTGTGACTTTGGTGGTCCAGCTTCCTTGGCATATGTAGATCTGGGTGAATTGTGTCCCAGGATTTCCCAGAGAAAGTGCTAAGGCTGTTTTTCTGACTTGCCCCTGTGAAAATCTGTGAAATGAATGGAAGCTGCTGGTTTGCCCAGGCACAGTGTGTCCACAGCTAGCAGAAGGCTTTATGGCAATTTGGCAATTTACAGTCTTTTATTTGTACAAATGCTGCAAATAGAAGGCCAGATTCTCATCTGATGTCAGTCTACACATTTACATATCTCCATTCATCATCATAGTCTTGTGCTCAGTGCAGATTGTTTTGATAGTTTTGTTTTCCTTTCCAGGGGTTAGTGTATTGTCTGCAGTCAGATCTGATGTGTCCTACCAGTTCTTCTTTTGCTCCTCGCACTTCAGTGGATTTTCCATCTGAACAGTATGCTGAAACAGAAGACCTGAGTTGCAAGTGGGTTTGAGTAGCCTAGAAATATGAATAACAGTGTTTGGGCTTCTCTATAGACATTTAGTCTTTCTTTTCTCAGATGATTGCCACATGATCCACACAAAAGTGACTGAAAAAAAAAAAAAAAGAAGAAAAGCTAAGAGGAATCTTTTCTTGAAAGTCTTTAGGAACTGTAGTGAAGTGACATGACTGCCAAGAAAGCTTTATGAAATAGCCATTAAACATTTTAAAAAAATATTCTTGTAAGAGTCTTAGTCCCAGTCAGCTCTGTGGACTTGGCATACATCCTCAAAATTCTGGATTTCTTTTAGTCCTTTAGCATTGCTCTGTAATCACTGTTTGACTTGAGAGACAAAGACCTATGTGCTTGTTCAAGAATAAGTAGCTCCAATATGTACTTGGAGAATCACTGAAAGATTTAGATCTGATTTGGCAATTTCTCACCCTTTGGTAAATGTCATAAAAACGAAGTAGTTCTTTGACAAAACTTCATCATAAAATAGACTAAATCTAGCTATTTATTTGGTGATATGTTGTCACAGAGAACCTCGTAACATTAGCAATGGTGATTGTTGAGATATTGAGGTCATCCCTCACTGTAAATTATTATCCCTCACTGTTTTAAGGGTCAAATATTTCTGAGTATAGGCATTCCTAGTCTAGAGAGATGAAGGTTTTATATGCATACTCTACTAATTTTTGGTTTATAAGTATAAACTTAAAGCTCAAATTTATCAGCAAAAAACCTATGGTAGGTACCTCAAAAGAAGCCTGTTTCTATTTCTATGCTTAACAAAAAAAGAGAATATTTTTTTTGAAAATCCTTCACTTAGGAAACAAGCAGATCATTTGAGTAACCTTTCTGTAGAAGTTTATTATAATATTTCTGCCTCCATCTGTCCACCTCATGCTTATGCAAAACACTACTAAACTATGCTGCTTTTTTTTTGGCTAGAAGCGGTTAATGCCACTTCATATTTTTCCTAGCTTCTTACTTGACAGTAGGATGCTTAACTCTGGTAGCATGGCAGAACAAAAAACTAGGGGCTATATAATCTTAAACTCTGCGTTTTATAAAATTCTCCAGACTTGCAAAAATTATTTACCTGTCTTCCACAAAGCCACTGTTGTCTGCAGCAGAAAGCGAGTACTTTTACCTAGTCAGTTATTTTTCAGAATTTCCATGAAGAGTGAGTTGATTTTTTTTAGTTTGAAGCAAACTGCTGTAGGTTTGGTTTGTTTTGATTCATAAAACAGAGAAATCAGTGAAGTACCAGATCCACCAAAATAGCAGCACTACTTGCTACTGTGACACAAAAGCTTAGGTCAGAATCTTGCACATGTTGAACAGCAGAAGCAGGAAATCCTCCATAAAACATATCCAATGGATTTCTGGTGGATGAACGAAACCAATTCTCAGAGTAACCTAGTCTTTCCATACTCTATGAATTGCTAGGAAATGGTATTCCAAAAAATGTATTGCAATTACACATGGGCATGAGTCCACAGTAAGTTTTGGTGGGTTTTTTTCTTCATTAAGAATTCTGATCCAGAAGTAGAAACTGTCTTTGTTTGGCACCAAGGAAGCTTTTCCCTCCACTGTGTATTCTGTCATCCCATGATCCCAGCTATTCAGGAAGATGGGGCATGATGCAATTTGTCAAACCAAAACAGCATGGATTTCAGTTTTCCAAGGCAAAATTAATTGCAGTTCCTTAGCTGCTATTGCAGATGTGACTGAAGTGGACCATTACAGTTAGGAAATAATAACTGTCCCAAGATAAGCTACATCTGGCCTTGTGCTGGAACACAAGTGAACTCAGGGCAAAATGTTGAACTTGGTTAAACCTTTTACCATCTAAATTCTGTTTTGATGTTCCCTGGGTTTTGATTGGCTCAATATAGAAATGCTAAATTGTAATTACTTTGTTTACCTAGAATTACTATTTATTTCCACAGGAAAACATGACATGATTGCATCTTGAAATAGACAATAAGCCCTCTGGGCACTAAGGTGGCCATACATCTTTTGCAATTAGTGCTAACATCTATCCCAGCATATATTCATTGCTATCATTACATCTGTGAGCTAAATTTTGATTGATTTTGGTCTATCTGTGCTGGAGCTGCCAAATATGGCAGAACTGAGGCATACTGTTACTAAGACCTGTCTTATGGAAATTTAATCTAGTCCAGACAGCATCACTGAGTGGGATTCATATGACCTAATTTTAGCTATTTAATAGTTAGTTAGCCAGTTGAACTAGTCAACAAATAGTCACTGGAGAGGCATGACCATCTCCAGAAAATGGCTTGTGCTGGCCTGTGTTTGTGGTGACTCTTTTCTGTAGGCACTCATCTCTCCGTGTTGATTGTTGAGGAGTGTAGATTACCAGTGTAGATGATGACTCAACTTTTTGGTAGCAGAAGTTAGGTAAGATGAGTCTCTCCAAATAATTTTTTATCTAGACAAGACAATGTTTTCAAATCAAGGTACACTGTCTGTAGTTAGTGCTTGACATGCAAGGTCTACAGAAACGACTATAGGAGCCGTGGCAGGCAGCATGCATGGGAAATGCAGTTTCTCGGTTTGACTGAGTGTTAGGCTTTGAGTGGTGAGCAATGACATCGAGTATTGCTTGTTTTCTGTATTCCTTAGCTGTCACCATAACTCTGTGTTGTTCTATTAAATTGTCCTTATTGCACAAATCTCTACAGTTTCCTCTTGATTCTCTTCCCCATCCTGCTGAGATGGGGAGGAGTGGGTAACTGTGGTTTGGTTATTGTCACCTGGGTTTAAGCCACCACAGTCCTTTTGGAACTCAATGTGGGGTGAGGTAATTATCAGGTGTTCAAGATAAGGATTGAAATTGCGAGTGGTAATGGGCAAAACATGGATGGAATGGTGTTAGAAAATGGAATAATTTTGGAGAATTTTAGTTTGTTTTAGTTGTGGTGAAGGGTCAAGGGGTGGATTGTGTTTAAATTATTCACTTTGTTTGATGTTGTGTTGATGTTATTTTAACTTTGGTGTGGTGAATTATTTTTTGTTGCTGTGAGTGAAGATTGTAAAAATTATGTGATGAATGTGGATTTTGATGATAATTCTTAAATACGTGATTCATGGAGGCAAGAGGTGGAATGTAGTGCTTTTGCCTGGGCCAGCTTTCTCGTAGCAAGGGGAGGCTACAGGGATGGCTTCTTTAAACAAAGAGCTGCCAGAAGCTTCCCCTTTAGCTGACAGGGCTAATGCCAGTCAGTTCTAAGATAGACCCACAGCTGACCAAGGCTTGGCCAGTTAGTGACTAAGGTAACTAATTAGTTTTTGTGACTAATATATTTGAGAAGGGGAAGAAGTTGCTGCACAGTTGCTAAACTGCAGCAGCAACAGTGAGTGAGAATATGAAAACATCTCTGCAGATACCAAGGTCAGTGGAGAAGGAGAGGGAAAAAGTGCCCAGGTTGTGGAAGAGAGATTCCTCTGTGACCGCGGTGAGGCAGCTGTCCCCCTGCAGTTCATGGGAGCAGTGATCCACCCGCAGCCTGAGGAGGACCCCACGCCGGAGTGGGTGGATGCCTGAAGGAGGCTGTGACTCTGTGGGAAGTTCACACTGGAGCAAGTTCCTGGCAGGACCTGGGAGCCTGTGGGGAGAAAGAAGCCCATGTCAGAGTAGGTTTGCTGTCAGGACTTGTGATCCTGTGAGGGACTCGCACTGGAACAGTCAGTACCTGAAGGACTGTTCTCCCTATGGATAACCCACGTTGGGGCAGGGTGGAAGGAGCTGCCCCCATGGGAAGGACCCACTCTGGAGCAGTTTGTGGGACGGATTCCACATTGTAGCAATGGGAAGTGTGAGGAGGCCTCCCCCTGAGAAGAAGTAGCAGCAAAGTCTATCTGTCATAAACTGACTATAACTCCCACTCCTCATCCCCTGTGCTGCTGGAGGGGATGGAAGGAGAGTCCTGAGAAGAAGGAAGGGTGAGAGGGAGATTTTTTTTAAGATTCAATTTTATTTTTCATCTCTCCTCTCTGTTCTGATTGTTCATTAATAAATCAAACCTTTTCTCCCCAACTTGAGTCTGTTTTGTCTGTGGTGGTGATCTCCCTGGCTTTATTTCAACTCACAAATCTCTTTCTCCCCTGTCCAGTTTAGGAGAAGGAATGATAGCATGACTTGGTGGGCATCTGTCACCCAGCCAGGGCTAAACCACCACACTAGAGAACATGGCTTGTCAAAAGTTTTCTTTCTCTTTGTTTGGTATAATTGACCTTAAGTTGCTTTTTTCCCAATAGGCCTTTATGAACCACACACAAAAGGGAATAATAGCACTGCTCCTCATTCATGGTTACACAGTACTCTGTGAGCCACAGAAAAGCTTAAATACACGTTCAGAACATTAAAAAATAAAGTTTAGGGCCTTGTGCATCTTGGCATTATAGTTGCAATTAAGAAGACAGTATTTGCCTGAGGGATTTAAAGTGATTTGACAATAAATGGCTAAAGTATTGTGGAATTGACCAAGGTATGAAATGTACCAGTCCTAGTGAGCAGATTCACACCAGGCTCAAATTTAATTTTGACTAATACCAGGCTGTCTCAATTATAGAGACTCACAATGTTTTCTTGTAGCATGAACAGAAAGAACTAGTCTAATGTTTGGAAATGTCTGACTTCTCCAAACTTATTAGGCACGTACTTTACTTCTGTTCTGTGGAGATGGGGAAAATAAAAAATAATCCCCTACCCCAGCGTGTAATGCTTCTATTAAGCAATAGGCAATTTCCCTATTGTTTCAGTGATCTTTTGTTGTGCGTCTTTTCCTTCCAGCTAACTCAGATGCTGAACACAAGAATGCTGAATTCTTTGTCAACTCTATTTTTTCATGAAAACTTTCTAATACATGAAAGGATTTAGTTTCAAAACACCAATTTTGTAGGCAGTTAACAAAGATGTCTTTTTTCTCCACTTTTACTTAGAATTGCTTCTTAGTAAAAAAATTTACAGAAGGGAGGATGGTTTTTACACAAAGGCTGCTACTTGTAAGAGACCTTTATACACTTAACAATTTAAAAGAAATATTGAAACTTTTGCTAGGTAATGCAGATAATACCCTTCATGTGAAAATCACTGTATATCACTCATGCCATATAGCCTCTACCGTGTAAAAGTAAAGAGTCATAAAAGAATCATTTAGGAAAAAAGGTTGTTATTTCCTCTAGTATTCTAGTTATTGTAAGTTATTGTAATAATAGTTTATCTGAGGCAAATGAGACTTTAAGAAAGGAGGAGACAAAAGGAACTTTTAAGCAGCCAGTGTCTGTTTCCACTAAGCTACTAAATCACATCCTACTTAAGACCAAGGTACATGTTTAAATTTCCATCCAAGTTCTAATTCAGTGGCTTTAAGCTAAGCTAGTATCTGCTGCTTAACTGGATCTGCTTTTGTAAAAGATTCCAGTGATTCTTTTTTCTTAATCGTGCCAAGCCACTTGGCAAACTGCATGCATACAAATTCAGGGCACAGAAGTCTCTCTTCTGCTTTAGGTTCATATATCTTTTATCTTTTGTTTTGTGCTAGTGACACAAAATTGCTGGATAAAATAATCTGTTTGAAAGAATGCATTATCACTGTAACACTATAGCATTGCTACATTAGTAGAATAACAGCATAGTTCAAAACAATTCGCATTCAAGTACACAGTTAAACACTGTGCCAGACTATATGCTCAAAGGGTTGGTATTCGCCATACCTAACTTAATGAGTTTTTGCAGGAGGAGGGTGGAGGGGGGGAGGTGTTACTAGGGTCCTTAGTCTCTATATGTAGTGAAGCTTGAGATACACTTACTAAAGGTTAATTTTAAGTGAAATGTCTAGATTTCTGGAGGAACGTTTGTTTCTCCATCAACTATATGGAAACTCTGTATTGTTCCCATGCTTTAAATGGGATGAATCTAAGTTAAATTTATTTTCCCTAATTTATGAATGCCAGGCTTTTCACTCTAATTATAACCTATGGATGGCTCAGTCATGTAATATATGTTGATATATGTCTTTCATGGTGAGTTTTCTCCCACACACCTACTCTTTCAACAGCCTCCATGCCTCTGATCTCCAACAGCCTGATCCCACTCCATTGCTAACCATGTTTTGTCCCCATGTGTCTCCCTGTGATGGACAGCCACTGCCAAAATTTAGAGTAGACACTGGGCACAAGCCTTTTTAAGAGGTATAAACAGCAAAATTAGCTCTCCTGCCTATAGCAATAGTTCACTTATTACCCTCTGTTTTCCCTATACCACATAACTTCCTCTGTCTTCCCCTCTTTCCCCAAAATCCATCAGTTCTCATCTGCTTCACTCCAGTCCCTCAATGTCAGAAAATATATGCTGAGAGGTGGGAAATTTTTTACTATTCTTAAGAGAGAGAAAGCAAGGCAAGAGTAGAGCAGCTGAATTTTGGGGCTTCATACGGGAAAACAGAGTGTAGGTGTTTGTGTGTGTAATGAGTGCCACAGAGTACTGCAAAGATCAGTATTTACAAAATGCTTCAAAGTTTGGAATTTCTCTATCCATTTCTCAAGCCTGAATCTCTTTGATCTTTAAGTTTTAACTAGGTGGAGACTCCTAATCGTAGAGTGAAGGGCTATTTCAAAGTATAGGTTGTGTTTTGTCCCTATCTAACCAAATGTTTTAATTTAACCCCAGGTAGCTTGAGAAGGTAGTGACACAATTTTAAAATCTGAGATACTGAAGAAGACTTCAAAGTATTGGATAAATGTGTATCACTTCTGTTATTAGATTTTAGCTAAAAAAGTAGAAGTAAGCAGATTGTCTGTATGAGAACAAAATCTCAAAGTGCAGTGCAATGACATTATATAAACATAAAGAAGTGAACTGAAGCAACAGATCAGAGAACTTATGTTAAATGTGATTTTTGCTCTCTGGAATATTCAGGGGTTTTGTTTTGATCCTCTATGTTATAGGAATTATGCTGTTATTCAGTATATAATAATTGATAAAGCTGTCCTCTAGAAGCTGAAAATTCTTGATATCAATGTATACCTTTAACATTCTCCTGAAGAAGACGAAGTTTTAAAATTAGAATTCTACCAAACTTCTTTTTAGTTAAGACCTTTTCTTCTTGGATGAAAATATTGGTTCCCTACCTGGTGGGAAGAAAAGAAAGCTTGCATAGATTTTAGTCTCTTTGAAGTATAAATCTCATAAGATGAGTCAGGATTCGTCCTCTTCTTTTGGTTTAGGTGCATGCAAACAGTGGCAGACAGATGATTATATCATTCCGTTGTATTTGTACATCGTGCTTGTAAATGATAAAATCACAAACCGGTTTGCACTTGAAGAAACCTTAAAGACTATAAAGGTCCAACCCTCTTGCCATGTAAAGGGACACTTGGTAGACTGAGCTACTGAAATCCCCACCCAATCTAGCTTTGAAACGGTCTAGGACATTCACAGCCTCTCTGGGCAACTTGTTCCAGTGCCTCACTACCCTCACAGTGAAGAATTTCTTTGTAATATCTAATCTAAATCTACCGTCTTTCAGGCTTGAAGCCCTTAACCCTTGTCCTATCACTACATGCCCTTGTAAAAGGTCCCTCTCCAGCTTTCTTGTAGATCCCCTTTAGGAAATGGAAGGCTGCTGTAAGTTCTCCCTAGAGCCTTCTCTTAAATATGGTCAATCTTATCCAGGAAATTTTCTTTAGTGTAGAATCTCCCTACTGAGCAATAGATTTCCCTGATCCCTCAAATAACTCTATATTGAAGCAAATAAACTTTTATCTATAAAACTTTCAGAACAAAATCTTTTGATTTATATTTCTCTTTGCCTTCCTGGTGGTACAGGGAAGATCTATAGAGACAAGATGATGTACCTCTCAGGGGCTTGCTCTAGTCACTATGAAACTGCTGCCAAAATGTCTGCTCATTTATTTAACTCAAAACATTCTGCCATTCTAGCAAAGAAAAGTTGAGTGTTGAGCACCAGGAGGCCCAAAATATTCCTATCCAATGGATCACGGATTTTCCTGTGTCACTTATCTTACTGTTTCAGTGCAGTACCATATGTTCCCATACAATTTTGTAATGTGCCCCATATGTTTGCTTTCCTTGATGAAAACCAAGGAGGCAGCAAATTGTCTGCAGCACTGACACACAAATTGTGATATTTTCACTCCTGATCTTAGATTAATTTCTTTATTTTCTGTATTCTGCTGGATAAGTGCCCTCCAGTGAATGCCTGTATTTTGTGAAAAATCATCAACAACTGTTTAGTGGATGAATGTGCATGAATGTTCCTAAATAACAAGTGTCACAACAAAATCCATTTCAATTTTAAGCTTGAGATGGTATTTACAAAACTGTAATCTAAAACTGTTTATCTAACAGTTGTAATCTATAACTGTTCGTCTTCATTCTGTAAAATATTAAGGGAAAACAAACCAAAGATCTATTTCTTCCTGGTAAGTAGAATTATGTCAGAGGTGATTTTGGATCTCAGTTGTGAACTTGGAAATTAATTTTTTGCTGGAGAAACTGTGGTCAGGTTTGAGATGAACAGGAAAAACAGTGAGGAATGGTTGAGTTACCTAATCCAAAACTCTCTTCACCCCTCTGTGCGTGCTTGTGTGCATCTACTTGTGTGCTTGTGTGTGAAAATAACTAAGAAGCTTTGGTCTTAGGCAGAACTTTTGACAGCATAATGTTTTAATCTTAATGTGACCCAACTAGCTAACTACATATGGACTAGTGACGTAGCTGTGACATTCTTTCTTTTGGGACAGAAAAGATTAGCTAGAGATTGAGATAATCTATCCTATGCTATGTTGCAAGATGCTTTATTGACACTTAGAATGTTTTCATTGCATATATCATACTTAGCATTATTTAAACATTTACCAGAATTTTTGATAATTAGAAATTATTAAAATTACAAATGACAGATCATCTGATAAGGGACATTTGGAAAAACTAACTTAAGCAAGTTAGGTAATTAAAATGTCCTCCATTCAGTTTAACGTAAGGCATTTCCAAAACAAATGAAAATAAATTGCATTAAAGCCATCAGTTGACCAGAAGGAGACCCACAAACAGACCTAAGGCAGATCAGCAAGTCCACTTAGAAAGATGCTTCAGTATAACTTTTATGGTATCTGGAGTTTACAGTCACAATGACTACAAGTATACTGTCAGTGGATCTAATTCTTTCACTTTTTATATCCTGAAAATCAGGAAAAATAAGGGTTAACGTGAAAGTCTTAATGCAGCTGATAACTCTTGGATGGTTTTGAAATTTTTTTGCTATGCAATTTCCAAACACTGTGCTTTGTTGTCTACTCCAAGAGCTGCAGGCAACATGAGATGGAATTAAAACTGCATTTTCACAACATTCATGGAGTTAATGTAGAATGTAAACGCTACTTTCTAGAGCTGGGGTTTTTTTGTGGGGTTTTGGGGGCTTTTGTTTTGGCCTTTTTTACACATTTGAGCCGTTAATGAACTCTCTAGACCAAGTTCCTTGAGTAATTTAGTAAGATATATGGATGTCATGATGCAGACTGCTCCTGAGGCCCATTACTTCCTGGTATCTGCTATCAGATCAGATTTATGACATGGATAAAGAGGAATTTGGGTACGTTGAAGCTTTACTGCTTATTGACCATTAAAACTGCTAAAGTGATTTCTAGCTGCAGAGAACATTATATTGAAGATCAGGACTATGCAGGGCCTTTATATCTCGGGGAAGTATTTATACTGTTTAAGACTTACCAGCTTTCTTGTTCACTGTGCTGCAGAATAGAGATCTTTTCTGGTTCCAGTGAGATTTTTCCTAGTTGAAACACATAACGGTTATAACTTATATAACTGTTTACTAAGACGTGTTAATCCAAAAGTAAAAGAAATAAAAATATTCTGCTGAATCCTTCCTGTTTTAAATTCAGCAGTCCTTGAAGGCTGTGTGTGAGGCTCAATGGAGGCAAGGTCAATGGACATAATGAAGTTATAGCACAATTGAGTCAATGTATGTGCTTTATTTTTCTTTCAAAAGGGCACAGTGGACATTTTTCCTTAGTCTGGGAGTGGACAATTGCACTTTCTGCTCTTGCAGGATGACTTGTTTCCATTCTTTTTCTTTGGATTTTAGCTTCAACTTCTTTTACAAATTCAGATTCACTAATCTTTCACAGACTTATGTTTTCAATGTCTTTCCGTGGGTTTGATATCACACCCATGCACATTTTTTATACTGAATTCAGGGTTAAAAACAAAAATCAGGGAAATAGTCTCATAGTCTGCACTGATGGAGCCTTAATTTTAGAACATTACCATTATGAAATGAAAGCTACATCTGTAGTATATTTTGAAGAGTTTCCCATTTAGCTGCTTCTTCACAGCATGTGTCAAAGTGAGCTCTCTAAACTTTGAGTGAGGGGCCTGGCTTAGAGTCAGATGAGCACCAAAACCCCTGAATGCTTTGAGGTTTTGAAACTGTTCTGAAAAAGGAGCTGTTTCTGAGCTGTTCTGAAAAATGAGTTTTCCAGTCTGTTTTTGCTTTAGTTGAGTCTGTGAATACTGTACTGGAAACAATAGTTTCTTACTTCACCTTGTCAATAGCAGGGCACTTATTGTCAAAATTAACCTTGGCCAGGCCTAGATAATTCCCCAGCTCTGTAAAATGAAGTAGAGAGAATGTACATTAAAAGTCTTTAAAAAGCTGAGAGAAGCCCTCTGAAGATGAAGTCTTGAGTGGGTAAAATTTCCAAAAACAGTGAAGTGTCTTCAAAATGTAATCATTAAGGGGACTTTGAAAAATTTGCCCAGCTTCAGGAAAAGTTAGAGTCTTTCTGTTGCTTCTGAGTTCTGAGTGTAGTCTTATTTACATTTTGCACTAGAAGACAGAAAACAATCTATAGAAAGGTAAAAATCAATTAAAACTAGAAACAATTTTTCTTTTATCACCTGTCAGGTTCTCAATTTTGGCTGCTACTCAGTCTATTAAAAACAAGCTGGCTAGTATTTTTTAAATTGGCTAATATTAGTATTAGTCTTGAAAATAAAGCAAGAACTGGGTGAATCACTGATAAATCGATGGATCATTCTCATACCATTCTATGATTCTATGATTTGATTCAGCTTTCTTCTGGGACTGTATGAGTTAGTGTCGTGGCTATTTTTGTGCAAAACAAGTTTGGGAGGGTTGGCTCATCACCCAGAGATTCTAATTCTGGATGAGTGACTTTTTAACGAGATATATTGGCAAGAGTCAACGCCCACATTTTCAAAAGAAAGGCAGATGACAATAACATAAATAGTACCAGTTTCTCAGTTTTAGTGTTTAGTCTTCCACTAATTTAAGCTTTTCCATGTAAAGGCAACTCAAAATTAGTGCTGGTTTTACTGTAAGAATGGTGGATAAGATGCTGTTTCACAGGCATTTGAGCCATCTAGTAACTTATAGTAGAAAGGCTGAACATACTCAGGGACAGAGACTTTTCTATTCATATTTAATCTATGTTAGTGATTATACATAGTTAATAAACTTGCTTCCTGCTATCCCCTGACATCCTGGCATCATGATAGCTTGGCTATAAGAAGCTGTTTGGTGATTTCTCTATGCTTGAAAGAGTTGGTTGGGAAAGCTGTAATACAATAACTACATTTAAAAATGTCCTTAGAGGGGACAATCTTTAGGTATGGAACAGCAATTTTTTGCTATTCACAAGAGGAATTACCTATACTAGCAGAAAAACTTGCTGCAATGGTAGCCACGGTTTACCGGGTTTTTTTGCATGCACAGTTATGCCATGTAGGACTACGACCTTTTCACATTCATAGATGATTCACAAATTACTCAAGCCTGTTTATTCAGTCACCAAAACCTTACTTTCTTATCTTTTCAGCTATCCCTTTGCTTGAACTTGAACTCTTTAGTGAACACTTTATCCCTATGCCAGATATCACTGTGGGAATAAAAAACACGAGACTCTACAAATGCCAATAACACAAACAAAGGATCATGAAGATAATCATAGTATCTCAGTGCTCCAGGGAAACACCACTTCATAAGTAGCACAAACCCAGAGTTGTCTTTTCCCCCTTTTATGGTAAGACTTACTACTACATACACTATAATTATGTAAACATTTATGTTTTTTTTCATCTTTTTACTTTTATTTGGGTAGCAATCTATCCCAAAGCAGCAGATCCTGCATGTAATCAGAAAAGAACTGAGATATAGGGTTCTTCTGCCATCTCGGAGAACAAATAACAGGTTCACAGAACAGTTTTAACCAGTGTCCTTTAAAGCATCAGGTCTCCTAGTTTATCTTTTGACCATAAACAATGAGATAATTAATGGAATGCTTCAGCTTTCAAACTGAATCCTTATGATCTAAGAATTGTAAGTTGAATTATAATCAGTCTTCGAAACATTTGATGGACTTCAATATAATTACCACCTAATCCATCATGGAGCACATCATTACTGAGTATGTATTATATAGCCTATGTCATGTATCTATAGAAAGATTGCTCACAGATGAATACTTTACAAAATTGAGTGAAATTAAATATTTATTTTGATTTTCTTATGTATGTTTATTGTTTGGAATTTTCTCCATCAAATTGTTTACAGCTTCTGAGGCAGAAGAATTATTAAGTGCACTTCGAAAGGATATTTCTTTGCAAATTAGATGAAAAAGTATTTCCAGCAATGGCTTCATTTCATTCTAGACAAGGCAGAGGAAAAAGTACATGATAAGATTTTTATTTGTAAAACTATACATTCCCCAAGTAAAATTAATTCTATCTCTTAGATATTGACCTGAAGGTATAAGAGGTTTTCTGCTTGTGAAAACGCTCATGCATTCTACAGTTGTCTACTCTTTCAGCAAACTAAAAACAAGGCAGATTTCTCATTAAAACTATGGGGATTTTACTTCATTGTGGTCCAGGAAAAAGGCTTAAAAGCATATGCAAAAGCAGTGGTTGATATGATGTATGTTCTTTTAAATAGCTCTTTGCCCAATCAGAATGATACAAAGCGTTCAATGTTAGCTTCAGATCAGGCACATAGACAGAAATTTCAATACTTAACGTTAATTGGGTATTCATTTTGATTCTACACACCTCTCCCCAGGGCTGTGGTAATTAAGGCCAAGTTTATTCTTAGGTTTCTTTACTTATAAGCTGACTTATAGGTAAAGCATTCCTTGTGTGGGTGCAGTTAGACTGGTATTGTTCTGCCATAGAGACACACCCTTCCCTGGAACAAAGAGGCACACAGTTTGCTGGTATAACTGTCTGAAGTTTAGGAATTTCTGGAAGCACAGCTGTGCTAGCCAGGGATCAAAACAACACACATGTGGCAAAAGTCAGTGGGAGGGTACAGGACTCAGGAAACGTGCAATATGGTTCCTGTGCTTAGCACTCCCTCCCTGGGAAGACGAATGAAACATAAACAGTATTATTTCAGATCATTCTCTGCTCCATTTCCATATTCTGCGCCTCTCCCAAATGACGTGCTCAATGTAATAAAATAAATGTATTGTATTTTATCTGATGCTTTTCCTACTGTTCTCAGCCACCTCCCTATCTTGTATTCTTTCATCCATGTGACTCATCTTCTTTCCTTTAAAAAACCAAGCATGTCAAAGCATTCAGGATATAGCAGAGAAAGTAAAAACCTGGTGAATTTATTTGATCTCTTTTACAGGCTTTCTGTTGGACAAAAAAAAAAAACAAAAAAAAAAAAAAGAAAGAAAAAAAAGAGTGAGCAATTGTTAGTTAAAATGGAAAATTCTGGATGAAGCATTTCCGATTCCTGAAATGTAATCAGAATGGAGACTTTTAGAAAGTTAGTAAAATTAGGTTTACAATGCCATTATTTCCTCATTTTCCAATGGGACTTCAGATACATTTACTCCATTTGATTATGAAAATTTGTATCAGTGCTGTAAACTAGCTGAGAAAAATTAATCACGATTCAGCTAAAACTGTGAGATTCCTAGAGAAAAAACAGAAAAATATTTTGTGACCTATGGAGCTTACAATCAGAATGGCAAATTAGAGACCATACTGATAAAAACAGCAAAATACAAGGTAGCTAGTGATCAGGAGATTTTACAATGTCAAAAGAGAAATAGAGGAATCTGTTTCATGAGAGACTGAAAGGATCTAGACTTGTTTTACCTGGCAAAATCAAGGATGAGTGTATTATTCATAGATATATTTTGGAGATGGGTAAAAATCAGGGAAAGCACCGTTGAAATTTAAGGGTAATTCAAAGGAAAATTAATACCATTTAATCTTGATACAAATTAGATAAGAGAATATTTGTATCTCCTGGAAGCACAGAAACAGACTTCCAACATGGGAAGCAAGAGAAAAATGAAATTGCTTCAAGACGGAGCACGAGGCCCTTACAGCAGAATAGGGAGGATCCTGGAGTTAGGATCTACAGCTTGGCATGTGAGACGGGCTGTTCGACCTGCTGATATTTGCAAGAAAGTGTGGAGGAAGACGTGGCTGCTGTTTGTTGACCCTATCTGTCTGTGCTCCATTCATATTCTACTTCAGAGCCGGTGTCAGGTAAGTGCAGGAACAAGGAAGAATGTCTGCTTTTTCCCCCTTCAATGCAAAACATGGCTTCTGGGAATGATGAGGTTTTACTTCTCATATGTCAGTATTGGTAGGAAGCCCTTGAGATACTTAGATAATTTTGGCTCATGTCCCTTAGTCATGTCCTCAAGGCTAAACCAAATAATTATATTTCAGGATTTGTCCTCTATTTTCTGTCAAACCACTAACAGATTGGGCCTTTTCTGTTCTATTTTCCTCTAACAATCCTCCTGCCTATGGCTGCATTTCCTCCACTTTAGCCTTGTCACTTCTTTTGGGGCAGATTACTTTTAGGTGGTCATTCTTGTCTAAACACTTTAATAACCTTCCAAAGCTTTTTTTTTTTTTTTTTTTTTTTTTTTTTTTTTTGTATGTGGTTTCTGGTATTTGGACATGTAGTGAAGAGCTCTCTAGACTCTTTGTTGAATGTGAAATACTTAGTTACTTGCAGTTGCAAAGGATTTATCTTTTTAGGATCTGAAAAAAGGCAGTGAGATAACTTGGATGCTTCTTGTTAGCATAGGGGAAAGAAGCACAAGAGAAGGACATGAAAATTCTTGTCTTGAAAGAGCTATAGATGAATGCTGTAGGCTGACTTCCCAGAGGCAATGTTTTGATAATTAGAAAGCCTGCATCATTTTCTTTCCAGGGCATTACCTTCAGTGTTCTGCAAGTACAAGTGAAACAGCTTTTATGAGGTGGAGGTGTCTGTTGAAGGAGAGGGAATGACTGGGAAAAGGGTGTGGAACATTGCATCTTCAAAGAGCATGCCATGGGGCAGGGCATGAAGCCATCCTTGGAAAGGTTTGCTGTGAGAATGAGAATAAAGAAGGCATGGAGGAAATCTTTATTTTTGCTCCCAAGCTCAGAAAACCAGACACCTGTGGTTGATCATGAAGATAGTTCAGACCAGCAATTGCCGCTGGCACTAGCAGCAGCAAAGGATACTTTTTCAATCCACATATATGGAAGCTGCATGAAGTTTCCTTGAAATGATTTTACTGTCTTTGAAAATGATAAAATAGATTTAATAATCTGAGGAAGGATTGTTAAGTGTTTCTGTGGCAAAATCTTCATGACACCTTCATTGACTCCATGTAAATTATAGGATTTATCTAATAGAGAGATGAATACAGATCGAGAGGTTATCAGGAATTCATGGGCCCAGTAAACTGAGATTAGACAGAATGCAAGCTAAGGGCATGATATCTTCTGTACTCTTGGCATTTTTTTACTATGCCTTTCAGTAAAAAGTTTTACCAGAGTACTGATAAAATTCACTGAAAAAAGGCCAAACAGACATCCTGACAGTTGAAAGCATAAAATTCCACTAAAACTTTTTGGTTTGTCAAAACAGTGTTTTCTATTGGAGATACATATATTTTGTTTAAAATTATAGCTACTTATGACACATTTTACTTGAGGTAGACAACCTGCTGGGCCCAAAAGATAGCATCATCACTTTTGGATAATGTTTTACCTCATCAGAACATTCCTATCTAGATCTTATTCCAGTGCTGGGTCAGATGAGTAGGTTGGTGTCTTATGCAGACTCGATCAAATTCCCAACACTTGTGCAAAAGCCAGTTAGGAAATAACCTGCTGAAAGTTTATGATCAAGCAAGGAACTAAGTGTGGTTCTTGTGGTGGAATCACTGTTTTCTTTCCATTTTAGATTATTGTAGTGTGTTATCTAACTGCAAAAGTCCTCATTTTCCAAATGAAAGTCCACCTCTTGTCTGAATTCTGCTACGTTCTTTGCCTCAGATATACCTTGTGATATGGAGTAAAAGAGATTAGTGGTGAATAAAAAAGATCGCATACAAGTGCTGACTTTTATCAGCCTTAAAGCAGTGTCTTAAATTCCTTCCTTTTCTTTTCTGGTAAGAGAAATGGAAAATATGTTGAATTGTCTTTCCTATTCATTGCTTGATATATTCTTGATACATATTCTCCCAGATTTCAAATAAAATTGTTGCTACGCATAACATTAGATGCTGATACCTGGAGATGAATCCATTATTTGTATGTGAGAGAAGGTATTTGTGTTATATACTTTAAAACATTTAAAAAATGTGTTTTATGGAAGGGAAAGGAAGATATATAAAACTATGGTATGCTCACAGTATAAAACTGTTCTAAAACAATGCTTTTCTTTTAAGTTCTGATGACAAGATTTCTGTGTATGAAGAGCTTTCAGAACTGGAACCTACAACTTGCAGAATGACTAACAGGGAATCCTGACAGGCATTAGATGTCATTTACTCATGAGGGTAAAAGAGCTGATGCTTAAAAATTTTTAGAAGAATAAAAGCCAAGGATCTGATTACTGCAGTTTCTATCCAAAAGGCAAGATTAATCCTCTGTACTGGAGGCAAAGATTTACTCTTGCTTTTTTTTTTCAGTCACTGTACATGATCATTGTGACATAATAATATTGAATCATGTCATCACTAAACATTTCTCAACAAAATACAATTTACTCTTCAACTTTTGTTCATTTTCATTTGACAATTTCTCTTCTTTTTTGCTATAGAGTGAAAAAATAAATCTCTCTTGAAAAGTGCTTCTCACATTTTTCATCAGAAACCAACAATTATTATTTATTACCTTGGATTTTAATTATAAATCCAAACCCATCATTTTGGATTTCTTATGAGCTTGCAAATAAACCTCACGTAAATTTTCCATGCTTAGAACCTGAACGCTTATTTTAGTAGCTGATACTTGGTCCTATACATATATAACCTTAAGCCTTTAGCTTCAAGCTGAGAATAAAACCAAGAAACCTGCTAATTTTCAAGCTATCATTATTATAACTTTGACTGTCTCCATATCCTTTGGCTGAGGAATGGTGGAATTGAAATTGAGGAATTGAAACTTCTTTAAAGTCACTCGTCATTTTGTCTGCTCCTTCCTGGACAAAGAAATGAGCATTGACTTGATGATAACATTCAAGACTCTGCAGTTATGCATTGGATTATAAAACATTTCACAAGAAATTAAGCCAAATGATAGAAAAAGCAAATCACATAGCATCTGCAAGCACAGCCCTGGTATAAAAGACTCCCTCTGTCCACAAACTGACAACATTGCTCCAAGCCAGGAGAAGCATGTGGTTATAGGCTGTGCTTTGGGAGAACCAAGATCTCACCACAGACTTCCTATATAATTTGACTAAGTCACTTTTTAATCTCTATCTGCCTCAATTCCCCACTTTTGAGGGATGGAGAACAATGCTTCGATTGTCTTGCCTGTGAAGCTTTTTGTGGTACAGATTGTCTCTAGCTGCTAGCACAACACTTAGTACAAAGGTGCCATGACCAGACTGTTTCCCCAGGAATTTCTGCAATAAGTATGGCAGGCATTTGTCCTTGTGATGACAGATAGCTAGATTTGGAGCTTTAGAGATCCACAGTAATGCTATGATAGAGTCTTTCTCCCACCAGCTCTGTAGAGAACAATCTGGCAGCAGTTTTAAAGTTTCACTCTCCTTGTTGCCTTTTTGCGGGCATTAAAGGTCCTCTCAGTCTGAAGGCTCAGTGAACAGGGAAAGGCCAGAGGCTAAACACAGCATCTTGAAGCCTCTGCTATGACCAGCAGAGACCTTTAGATGGAATAATTTTAATGTTGACATTTACTTGAGAGCTAGTTTCCTTGACTCCTTTTATAGCCATATCAAACAAACAGACATTTTGAAGATGGAATTAATCTGCTCTGTTTTAGGTTTCTGTTTTAGAGTGAGACAAATCATCCCCTGGAGTTTCCTATTTCATTTCATTGACTACAAAGAGAGTCCAAAGAATTACCTCATGTATGGACTTCCACCCTATAGAACTTAACATCAGCTTGCGCTCATACAGAATCTTCAGACATGACCATACCTTCCCTGCAAAGTCAGTAGCACTATCTCCATTTTATTTTTTCTCAGTGGGGAAAATGAGGAGCAGTGAAATGACTATAGTGTTCAGGGTCACCAAGCAGTTCTGTATTGATCCAGTACTTGATACAACTTGTATTATATCTTGATACAGACCCAGAACTGCTGTTTTGATAAGCTTGTCACCACTCTAAACTAGAAACACAAGTTATACTTCATAGTTGATGCTTATCATTACTACAATGAGTTTTAAATTTTAAGAAGAATAAATCACCGAATACACCGCAACAGCAGCTACAAATGCTGCTTGAGCTGTGTTATTTCCTTAGACATGTGGCACCTGGTGTTGAGTGAGAGCTCTTCTGAGTAATTTCTAAATCAAATGAAGAGCCTGCTGTGTCTGCAATACTTGGGTATCACAGCTCTAATGACAGATAATTCTCCTGGATTCAACATATTTTGAAACACAAGGGGATAAACAGAAGGATTAGTAAATATGGTGTAATGTGGCATGTGTAAAATGAAGACTGGAATAACTGAATAGCTGTTAATAAGTAATCAGCTAGCTTGTCAGTGGCATGTTATCTAGCTACTGAATAATTAGGTGCTTAAGGCACAGTATCCATTCCTCAGCACAAGTCAGAGCAGAACAGCCTGTTGGAAAGATGCTTTCATGTGGTTTCTCTGAATTTCTTGAATGGATGTGACTTGTTTAATCATTTGGTGAAATTTGTCTGGGGGATGAGATAAAACACACATAATCTTTGCCAACCATTACACGTCTGTATCAAAGCACGTTTCTCATCACTGACAGAATCTGTTCCTTTATGGAGACTGTAAATGGCAAGTGCCAGCATTGTGCAAGGCTTAGGTGAGGAAAGATCGAGTTCTAGGCATTTGTGATCCTGGCAGGTTTCTAAGTGCCAAGTACTACTGCAGTTTCTGCAGAGAGGCTTCTCTGATGTGAGTGCTGCTTGCCACAATCTTGCAGCTGTCTGTTGTGGCAGAGCATAGTGTTTTGCATCCTGAGCTCATGAAAGGCCTCTGAAAACACAGAAGTGCCTTAAATGAGAAGGCTGCAACCATTTTAGAGACAGCTACTCCTGTCCAAAATCCCTGCCTGGCTCCTGCTGCTTCACTTCCACTACACTTTTCCTTTCTGGCAAGTCCTAGTTTCTTGCTTTTCTCTTTCACCTTTGTTATTTTGTTTCTCTTCCAGCAGCCTCCTCGTACTCTCTTTCAGTTTTCTGACCACGATTATAAAGCATTCCTGGACTACATTTCCTATGTATAGCTCTCTGAAGATAATATCACAAATAAGCCTATGTAGGGGTCTTGTGTGGAGGCAAATCGATTTTTTTCCCAACTGGGTTTCATCTCATGTTGTCTGAATCTCTCTGGGTCAAACTCTTTAATTACTCACAACAAATTCAAAACATGCTGTCCAGCATCGAATAAATACACTAAAGAGGTAAACGTCACTAATATTACAAGTTGTTTGACAGAAGGATGGCCAACAGAAAAGAGAGTTTGCTGAAGTAAAACCAACAACATAAGCTCAAATCATTAGATATAAAAGACACAGAAGCTTTCACACAACCAAACTGAAAATTTTAATTTTAAATGAGAATTAAACATCAACCATCTGTAGGAAACTAGGCACTGTTACTATCACAGAACCATCCATTTACATCTTTAGAAACGGAAGGAATTAAGAAGAGAAAAGAACAAGTTGGGACACGAAATAGACTAGTATCAAAAGGCATTCTGCATGCATAATGCCTATTAATTAAAAGAATTTCACTTTTAGTCTAGAGCCATTCATGAAATGTGCTATGTAAATCAGGGAAAAATTTGCCTTTCTGTAGCTATTTAGAAAGCTAATTTCTTCTTATCCTTGAAAAATGATTTCATCAAATTTGAGGTTTTATATTAAAAAAAGCCCATACACATTAGGATAGAGAAGCATTAAGCTTCTATACAGATTTTGTTTCAGATTCAACAACAGACTGTGCCAGTGTAAGCTTCTTAATAGATATTAGAATTCTTATAATTGTAAATCCTAAGTAAACTTGTCTCATTATAGAGACAGTAAAATCTGTCCAGAACAGCTGGAGCACTGGAACATACTGCCCAGGGAGGTTGTGGAGTCTCCTTCCTTGGAAGTCTTCAAGACCTGCCTAGACATGTTCCTATGCGACCTGATCTAGGTTGACTTGCTTCTGCAGGGGCATTGGACTAGATGATCTCTAAAGGTCCCTTCCTGCCCCTACCATTCTATGATTCTATGATGAACTGATGTTGATCTGGGATGTAATGAAAATAGTTGAGCTTATATTGAGACTTTATGATCTGTCTTGTCATTTCTTAAATCACTTTCCTTTAACTTCAATTACAGAATAACTGTGTCTTGGAAGCCTGTTCTACTGGATCCTGTCCATTGTCTTACTGTCCAAAATTAGTTTCTTTGGAAATATTTATTTTACAAATACAGTCAGTTTCAAGTGGAAGTATATACTTAAGTAAACAGATACAAGAATAACTAAAAAAATACCATCACAGCAATTGGAATAAGAACAGATATTAGGAGTTGAAGATAAACCATACTACAGCTGTGTGGCTGCTACTACAAGGTGGAGATTTTGGAGATAAAGTTTATACTAAAAAAATACAAATTTTTCAAGAAAAGGCAATTAAAAAATAAAGTAACCTAAAACATTTTCTGTCCTGCAGTGACTTCATCTAATAACCAAGAGATTCAGGGAGATTTTAGTGTAGAAGTCAGCATATGAAATGAGAACAATTTCTATAACCATAATTGTTAGGCAAGAAGAGTCAACAAGCAAACTAAAAATATGTGTAGGGAAAAGTCACAAGGAAGCCTAGTTAGAAAGCTCATTGGTATTTATCTTTTTGGATGTGAGAATTCTCTAGAACTTCTGCAATGCAAACATGTTGCACATCCAAGGCAAAAGTATGAGTCAAGCTTCATCAAATTCCAAGAAGATAAGCCCTTGCTGGGCCTGACTGATGAGCAGCAGCAGCCTGGCACCATTCATCAATTGTGGCCATGCTCATCCCACAGGAGGAACTAAGTTTTGGCTGAGCACCTGGAGGTACACTGGGACCATATTGGGGTACAGCACTTCCCTCTGAGTACCACTGTGGCCCCTGGGACTCCTACACTCTCTTGGCCAGGGCCAGGATTAATACTTCACTCTGCAATAAGGGAACTGTCTTTGTCTGTTGCCCTGCCATTGCCAGGTACAGAAGGCCAGGCTGCCATGTGGCATGCCCTGAGAGCCTCACTAGGTCTCCTTGTCAGTGGTCACCATGCACTGATATGAGGTCATTTATTCCCATTGCTATTCAGCTTTTCTCACTTTCAGTGAGGATAGCATGGAATCATAGAATTGTAGACTCATTTCGGCTTGAAGAGACCTTTAAGATTATCGAGTCCAGCCTTTGTCCCAGCCCTATCAACCACTAGACCATTTCCTCAAGTGCATCCACCCATCTCTTAAACACCTCCAGGGCTGGTGATTCCACCACCTCCCTGGACAGCTCATTCCAGTGCTGACAACCCTTTCAGTGGAGAAATTCCTCCTCGTATCCAGTGTGAACCTCCCCGGTGCAACTTGAGACAGTTTCCTCTTGTTCTACTGTTTGTTACTAGAGAGAACAGACCAACCCCTGACTCACTACAATTTCCTTTCAGGTAGTTGTATAGAGCAATAAGGTCTCCCCTGAGCCTTCTTTTCTCCAGGTTGAACAGCCCCAGATCCCTCAGCCATTCCTCAGATGAGATGTGCTCCAAAACCTTTACTAGCTTGGTAGCCCACCTCTGGATCCTCTCCAGCTCCTCCATGTCCTTCCTGTAGGGAGGGGCCCAAAACTGGACACAGTATTTGAGGTGTGGCCTCACCAAAGCCAAGTACAGGAGAATGATCCACCTCCCTGCTCCTGCTGACAACACTGTTCCTGACACAGACCAGGATGCCATTGGCCTTCTTGGCCACCTGGGCACACTGCTGGCTCCTATTAAGTAGCTGTCAACCAACACTCCCAGGTCCCTCTCTGCTTGGCAGCTTTCCAGCCACTCCTCCCCAAGTCTGTAGAGCTGCTGGGGGTTGTTGTGGCCCAAGTGCAGGAACTGGCACTTGGCCTTATTGAAACTCATGGCACTGGACTCGGCCCAGCCATCCAGCCTATCTAGATCTCTCTGTAGAGCTTCCCTACCCTCAAGCAGATCAACACTTCTACCCAGCTTGGTGTCATCTGCAAACTTACTCAGGGTGCACTCTATCCTTGCATCCAGATTATTAATAAAGATGTTAAACAGGAGGGACCCCAGTACTGAGTCCTGGGGGACACCACCTGTGATCAGCCACCAACTGGATTTTACTCCATTGACCACAACTCTTTGGAATTGGCCATTTAAGTTTTTCACCCAGGGAAGTGTATGCCCATCGAAGCCAAGAACAGTCAATTTCCCTAAGAGGACACTGAGGGAAACAGTGTCAAAAGCCTTACTAAAGTCAAGGTAGACAACATCCACAGCCTTTCCTTTATTCGATCAGCCTGTTACTCTGTCATAGAAGGAGATCAAGTTTGTTAAAATAGGACCTGCTCTTCATAAACCCATGCTGACTGGGCCTGATCAGCTGGTTGTGCAACATGTGATGCATAATAGAATTTAGGATGATCTGCTTCATCAGCTTCCCAGGCATTGAAGTAAAACTGACAGGCTTTTTCTGGGTGATTTCCTGGGTGACCCTTCCATCCCTTCTTATATTGGCTGACTTCCAAACAGATGGGACCTTCCCAGTCAGCCAGGACTGCTAATAAATGATAGACAGTGGCTTGATGAGCACCTCTGCCAGTTACCTCAGCACTCTAGGATGTACCTCATCCGGCCCCATAGATTTGTGAACATCACTGTGGAACAGCAGGTCATTGACCATCTCCTGAACTGCAGGGGGTTCATTTTGCTCCTTGTCCCTGTTTCTTGGTTTAGGGGGCTGGCTTTGCTGGGTGGAAATGCTCCTACTACTAAAGGCTGAGGCAAAGAAGGCATTAAGCACCACAGCCTTATCCTTGTCTTTTTTTTTTACCAAATTTCCCTCTGGATCTAGTAGGGAGTGGAGGCTATCTCTGGTCTTTCTTTTATTGTTAATGAGTTTATAGAAAGTTTTCTTATTATCCTTTACCTCTAAAGCCCATTTGACTTCTAGCCGGGTTTTTGACCTTCTAATTATCTCCCTACATAACCTAAAAACATTCCTGTGCTCATTGTGAGTAGTCTGCTCCTTTTTCCAGGGGCCATAAACTCGCTTCCCCCCCCTGATTTTAAGCCAAATCTCCCTGTTCAGACAGTTTGGTCTTTGCCTCCAGCTCATTTTACAGCCCATGGGGGTGGCCTGTTCCTGGGCCTTTAAGATGTCCTTAAAAAGTGTCCAGCCTTCCTGGACTCCTGTACCCTTCAAAACTGGCTCCCAAGGGATTCTATCAAGTAACCTCGTTCTAAACAAGTTGAAGTCTGTCCTTCAAAGTCCAAAGTGTCAGTTTTGCTGCCTCACCTCCTAATATCTCTATGAATAGAGAACTTAATAATGTCATGGTCACTGCCACATATTCCACAAAATCTTCTCTGTTCACAAACAAGAGGTCCAGCAGGCAGCCTTCCCTGGTTGGATCACTTACCAGCTGTGTAAGGAAGTTATCCTCCACACATTCCAGGAACCTCCTGATTTTTTCCCTCTCTGTTGTGTTTTATTTCTGGCACCTGGGAAGTTGAAGTCTTCAACAAGAACAATGGCAAGTGGATGTGAGATTTCTCCCACGTGCTCATAGAATGTTTCATCTATTTCACTATTCATATTGGAAGGTCTTTAGCAGACTCCCACAGCAATATCAGCAATATCATTTATTGGCCTTGCCTCTTAACCTAATCCAAACACTCTAGACCCCATCATCACTACTTCCTGTGAGGGAGTGATGTCCACCAAGGGAATTAGCCTGCTATGAGGGAAAAGGGGCCAGTTACTACCAACTAAACTTACCTCTTGTGTGACACACCTCCTTTCTCTGCGCTGTATGCAGGGATCTTGAGCCCACGTGACTATCCTACCAATAGCACATCCAGAGGGCTCACCCATGCCTTCAGGGGTTGATCTTGCTCTGTGCCCAGGGTTCTGTGATCCCTGTGCTCCCGGGTCTTTCAGTATCCTGCAGTGGCTGTGGCTCCATCCATGCTTGGCCTGCCTCTCTTGCCAGATATGCTGGCACTGACAGAGACCCCTCTGCTTGCCACAAGGCTCCCGGCTTCATCAAATCTTCAGTTGATGGGTTAGTCAGCATCTGCAGTATCTAATAAATGCTAAGAAATACCAGGGAATTCACATGCTCCGAGAAGCTGAACATATGTGCTAAAATTGAGCTGTATTCCCAGAAGGTTTTTGTGTCGATCTGTTTATTTTTTGGACAATATCTAATTGAGCTATCTGTATTTTATGTTCCTGGGAACCAGATTCATTCACAGAGTTTACGCCCCAAAAAAAAACCAACCAAACAAACAACAATAAAAAAAAAAAAAAAAAAAAAACAAAGCAAAAAAACTAAAGATGATTTCTAGAAACTGCAAAGGCCAGAAGATGTCTGAGTTTAAGAGGACAAAAACAGAGCTGAAGGCTTTGGAAAAATTTGGCACACTTTAGAACTCATTCACTGGAAATGCATTAACTAGTCTTGGATTGTATCAGGACAAGTCAAAAAGATGGAAAGTCAGGCTTACTGTAGTGAGAACCTGATACGTGAGCCATGATGTGCTCATTTTACAGATATCAGAGGACATAAAAAAGAATCTCAGGTCTGTGGGCCAGTACTCTCAGAAATTAAATTAAATGTGTAGTCCTTATCCATTTAACAGAGATAATGGGAAAAAGAACACCAACAATGCTGAGCACTGCACATTTTTTGTGCAAGTTGACTCAGTAGGAAAGTGGCCAAAAGGCAAAGTTTGAACAACATTGAAGACATCTGAGTGATGAAGACTGCAAATCAACTCTGTTACACACCATAATCTATTTAACTGCAACCAATATCCTAAAAAATGAGGTTATGCCCAGAAGACCAATTTAGCTATTTGCTTTTCCAGTCATCCAAATCTTTGCTTATTTGAGTATTTTGATACTCTCATGAATAGTATTTTACTGTACCCTGGTCAGGCTTCAGAAAATAGACATATTTTAATGGTATGAAAATAGCAATTTGATTTTTTTTTTCATAAATGTATCTGAGACTCTTTCTTCCATATCATAAACCAGAAATATTTGCTGAGATAACAGGTTTGGATGGCAACATATCTAATGAAAGCCTTCTGTGCATAAATTGAGACATTTCTGCATGGTACTGCTTATCATATTAGAAACTAGAAAATATTAGGAAGCAATAATTGACACAGCTGCTATCAGTTTTACAAAAGAGTGAAAATCTTGGATATAGAAAACCATTTACTCACTCAGGACCAGAAGAATCACTTTCTTTTATAGTATTGAACACAAGAAAGGGACTTGGGGAGATTTCATCGTAACTTCCTCTTTTATGTGCTGTGCAGAGTTGTCTTTGCTCAGTGATGTTAGTGGAATGGTACAGGTTAAACTTTGGTTCTGGTCCAGTTGTTTGGCTTGCACAGTAGCTTCAGCCCACTTTGAAGGAACAGCATTACATTTATATATTATGAAACCAATTAACTTCTCGTGTATCCTGCTTTTTCTCCAGTGTAAATCTATACGATTATTCTAGAAAATGTACAAATTACAAGTATAAACTGCAAACATGAGTTACAAGTGTAACTAATATAGACAACAGTAGATGAATATAGGCTAGTAAATATTAGGATAACCTGACCATTTTGAATAGATCGCAACTTTGCAAATGGAGGAAAGGAATGCTGTGAAATTTTTGCAATCAGAGCACCCTTGAAGAACTTGAGAGTTGAAGCCTTCATCATGTAACTTCTTGCATTTGTCTCTTTAGAGTTGAGTCCCCTGAAATTTGAAGTGACTAAATTTGAATGAAGTCTAATTTGTTACATGTGTCATCATATTTTCCATATCTCCATGTATGAACAAATAAATGATTATCAGACATTTTAATTCAATTACTCCAAGAGTGAGTGATTTTTCTCTACCAAGCACTTTCAGCACAGCTCTTAGTAATGCAGCAGTTCAATAGCTAGGAATGTTCAATACTCACCTGTACTATTTTTGGTTAGTATAGAGTTAATTTTCTTCATAATAGCTTGTATGGTGTTATGTTTTGGATTTGTTCTGAAAACAGTGTTGACAGCACAGAGATGTTTTATTTATTGCTGAGCAGTGCTTGCACAGCATCAAGGCCTTTTCTTCTCACCTCATCCCATCAGTGAGTAGGCTGGGGATGAGAAGTTGGAGAGAACACAGCCAGTACAGCTGAGCCCAAATGACCAAAGAGATCTCCCAGACCATGTGACATTTTCCTCAGTAATAAAAGCTGGGGAAAGAAGGAGAAAGGGAGAATATTCAGAGTGATGGCATTTGAATTCCCAAGTATTCTTTACATGTGATGGAGGCCTGTTTTCCTGGAGATGGCTGAACACCTGTCTGTTGATGAGAAGTAGTAAATAAATTCCTTGTTTTGCTTTCATATGTAACTTTTGCTTTACCTATTAAACTGTTTCTAACTCAACCCCTGAGTCTTCTCACTTTTACCCTTCTGATGCTTTCCCCCATTCCACCGTGAGTGAGCGAGCAGCTTTATGGAGCTGAGCTGCCCACTGGGGCTAACCCACGTGACTCCAGAATCTCTGCTGTGGAAGACAAGTTACTCTACACATGCATGATTTCAACTAATGTTTTGTGTTGGAACTATTTTTTAACTTTTAATTCTCTGTTAATTTATTGCTTGATATTGGAACATGACTATGCCCTTCTATTTGGATATCTCAACTGATCGGAAGAGATTGATATTGCTTCTGAACAAAAGGACTCTTCTAGTACTAGCTGGGGGCAAACTAACAATATATCAACGACAACAATAACAACAACAACAATAATAACACACGTTCCTTAAAGTAGCTCATTGTCCAGAAAACATAGCTGGAAATTAATTTTTTCCTTTTCGACATTAAATAACTCTGATTTGTGTTCATTCTGCTATGTGTAGACACTCAGTATGCTACATTTTTTCAGACTTAAAAAGGAAGTATTTGTGATACTGATAACTCTACCTTTAAAGCTGAGTTTCTTGGGTAGCTTTTATTGATCTTAGGCACAGATAGAGACGGGGAGATTCCTTGCAAGTTTTAGGTTTCTTGTAAGTTCTTGAATCAGTGATCTCTGAGCACAGCAAGAGATCTCTTATATCATTTACTCTGGACTGCATATTATAGATCCAAACTATTTATTATGCCCCCAGGTTTACAGTCCCAGTACTCAAAGAAACATATATCCAAAGTTTTTGAATTCCAACTATCCCAGCAATAAAATTAAAATACATAAAACATCCCAGCAATAAAAAAAGTAAAGTCAGAAATTTAAACTAAATTTCCAACAGAGATGAACAACTACAGTGAATTTTTTTTCCTAAAACAGCTACAACAATTGCAGATATCAAATTGTCATTTTAAAGAAGATTTCTACTTTAAAGACGCAACTTATATGTAAAGTAAATAAAAGTTTTTCAATAACATTTAGTTGGGTTTAATGTGCCATTTTAAGTCATGTCTGAGATATTTGAAAGAAGTCTATATTCATGGGAAAATAATTTTAACATTATTTGAGGAACAAGTTTCCTATAAGGTGTGTCCAGAAAAGAAGTATTAAAATTTGAAATTCTTAGTGGATTGCTTTGAGGAAGACTTACACTTCCTAAAAGGAATGGAAAATTTAAGAAAATCCAACCCTATTTTCCACCTGTAATATGAATATGAAGCTCCTGTTCCCAGTGCTTCAAAACCTCTTTGGAATAGCTGTCATGTAAATAAGGACAAAACAGGATTTTCTAGCTATATTAATTGTACGGAGCTGCCTACAATCTAACTCAAAGAACTCAGCCATTTGAGAGAAACTTGAGAATTCTGAGGTGAACCTTATTGTAGGTGGTTCTGGCAAAGCTGAAAAACATCTTCATGCCTAGAGCATCTAACACCAAAGGGAGAGTCTCTTTCAGAAATGCTTATCAAGGAAGTTACTGGGCCTTATTCTCATCTAACTTGAATGACTAGCTGATGAAAAACAAACATACAAACAGAAGACCATGGGTACAGAATCAAGCTGTAGATCAGGATTAACTCCATCCCTGAAGTCACAAGTTTTAAAGCAATAAAGATCAGCCAAGCACATGTGCCATATTGCCCACTGCCAACACCTTTCAAAGTGCTCAACGCGCTTTCTGAATGCGTTCAAAATGCCCTGCCTTGCCAGATAAAAGTTTTCTTATATACCAGAACAGTGAAGGGTGTTACTGGTACTCTAACATCTCATGAGACTGGTTCTTCTTACATATCTTTGTGTCTTAGGCTTGCAATGTACTGGATGTCCTGTAAGAATATTCCAGTCATTTGGTGGCACAGCCAAAACTGGGAGAGAAAAGAAATCATAGTTATTAAAACAGATAACAATACAAATCTGTTTGTTACCTTATGGCTCAGGGTGTTTCTAGACAGGAACGCTGGCACCAGTTCTCTGAAAACTAGCATAGGTCTGCCAATGCTGTGCAAGTGGTGCATAAAATTTTAGTGTAAGGGTTGTTCAAAGTAAGCTTTTGATTCAGGGTTAGGAACACTGAATGCTAAACTGTGGGACACTCCTGCAGTGTACCCTACTCCAAGCTCAGAAATACACTTCAGTTAAATAGAGGTCAGGGTCAAGAAAACATGGACTACGTGACGGCATCCCTTTCTGAGATGATCTTGAAATGACCTTATTTCTCTGGGGTGAGGGTGAATGCATCTTTTCTGAATAACACATTCTACCTATCTTTGTGCTCCTACTACCAAACTGTCTGGTCTGCGCTCAGTTTCTTTGCAGAATGAAGACAACAATGGTAAATACAAGTCTCTCAAGATGTGTTCTCATGAGGCATCCTCTAGAAGGAAAATCTCAACCTACTGAAAGGAAGGCTTTATATCAAAAGTGTTATTCATTTCCATCAACTTCATGTTACGATTTTATATTGTTCCCTTACATCATATCCAGCTGATCAGCAAACTATTGTAAGTAGGGTATGCAATGATTTTAGATGCTGGCAAAATATTGCCCTGGACATCAAATCCGAGAATCTTGTTCTTTTATTTCCCAACTGAAAACACATCTCCAAGTTTTCCTGGCTGTTTGTATGAAGGAGCTTAACATAGACTTTCTCTGCTAAGGCTGTTTTTTTTTTAAAGGCACGATGAAGATTTCTTTGCTTATGGGTAGAAAAAGGAGGCATTCCAAAATGTTTACCAAAGAATAGCTGTTTACAAAACTAACATCTTGCTTTTTGTCTTGGGTAACTTAGCATCCATAAATGGCAAGAAGATTTTTCTGGTACTTCAAGTCCCTCTGCATTATTCATCAGGGAAGTCTGAGCTGAATAACTTTCTCTGGGACAAAGCTGTTGCTAAGCTTAAAGTTTGGGAGATCTAGTAATGCAATTTTACTTATCCCTCTCCCCAGGAAACTCTTCCACTCACATGATGTGAGGATACCGTGACTTGGCAAAATAGTGCTTCGTGCTACTTCCTGGATACTGGACAACAGGACAACTATGTGAAATGAAGAGAAGACTTATTAACCCTGACACTTTAGCAATGAATCAAAATGAAAAGAAAAGTAGATAGAGAGAGGGAAAGAATCAGGTGATAAAACTTGTTCCTTGTGACATCCTAAATAAGGTATTGACATGGCCTTTCCCAGAATGAGCAAGAGAAAGCCATATGTGTATGTATACTTTGTAACATATGTATCAGCTTGAATGTCAAATGCAACTTTACCTCTGTGAAATAAAGACATTTTCTATTTTTTTTACAGTGTTAATCATAATATTTAACATGTTGATTGCTTTTTTTTCAGTCACTTGTGTACAGTGTGACTGAGTGCACTGTTTCCTCTCTTGCAATTTTGCTTTAAGGAAAAAGAGATTTAATTTTTTGGATGGCAAAAGAAAACTACTGTGTTCTAAAAGAGTGGAAAAGACTGAAGTTCAAAGCTGAACTACAGTTTTTGCTGATGATTAGCTTTTGGTCACAATGTTAGCAGTGTGATCATCAAAGCACATTCTCCTAGTACAGAGGCTTTGGCAAGGGATGAAGGGTGAACTCAGCTGGGGAGGAGTACAAGAAAGGTGAAAGGAAAAAAGAATCTGGAAATGAATAAGTAAGACGTTGCAGAATCTTAAGACATTTCTGCAAGGTTATGAAAAGTAGAGCAAGATTTTCTACCCCTTTGCATCTGTCATTCAACAAATTTCTAGACATTTATAGAAGTAGAGGTAGAAACAGTCTGAAATTATTTCCAGCACCACTGTGTTGAAAGAAAGCATGGTAAACAGTGAGTTAATTTGGCTGCAATGATACAGAACATTTGCCAAAGCACTACTCTGGTGCATTTTTCTCAGCTCTGACTCTCCAAGGGTGTTCTACCTCCCTTCTAACTTACACTGCAACTCTGTACAAGAAATGACTTGTTTCAAAAACTCCTTTCAAAGATTAGAGGCTCTTGGAAATGCACTTATTCTGGCAATCTCAGCAGAAAAATCATGGGCTGAATGAGCACAAAGACTACCTGTTTCCATCTCTAGAAATGGTTCCTTTGTGGCTGTGCGGAGATACACTAGCATGTTGTTAGGAGGAAAGCTTGCATAAGTTTCCCCTTCACTAGGTTTCTTCTGTGGATAAAGCTATCAGATCTACTTTGAATATTGTCAGTCTGGGACTTGACTAGTCTGAGAGCAGTGCCTCTGCTGATCAGAGGCACAATTTCATAGTACTACTCAGATGTACCTTTTATGAGACTTACATACCACATATCATTCTTTAAAACCAAAATATTTCAAAAACCTTGGCTGCTTGATTTTCATAACATTGTGATATATATTTGTTTCTCATCTGCTTCTTAATCTGCCCAGTTAGTTTTCCCATGGATCTTGTGTGAAACAGCTTATGAGATTCTCATGTGAGATGAAATTAATCTTTTTTTAGTTTTCCAGTAGAGCTACTATCTTTCTTACAAACACTTTCATGCAAATAACTTGTATTTGCTGCATAATTTACACTTATGTATAACCACATATGTTAAAATAGCAACTAATTATTTTTGTGCTCAACCCTAGTCAGTTAAAATTCAATCCTTTTTGTGCTAGGAGAATAAATAATCCTTACAGTAATCTATCTTAAAATAGGTAATTTTAATTATTTTCCATTTATTGAACACAGAAAATGTTCTCTGTCATTGTTCTCTGTCAATGGTTATTAAAATTTTTATTATATTTTTAATTAAAATGTTTCTATAATAGTCAGAAATTGAGAAACCAAATCTGAGCAGCAGGTAACTTTGAATCATATGTTGATTTATCTCTGCTTCAAGTCACTAACTTCCTTTATAACAAAGCATAATTCTCAGAACATTATGATTTTAATATTCACTAGTCGTACAAATTGCCTATGGTATATTCCTATTTAAGTATCCACATATTCCTAACGTGTAACCATATGCTGAGTGCCTACACAGTTGATTGTATAAAAAAGGAGAAGTTAAGTATTTTTATTTTGGAAAGTATGTTTTGCATTCAGTACTGCATATTTTGTATTTCAGATCAATGTCTGCTATTCATGGGCATTTTAAAAAATGCTGTTTGTTAAATAGTCTCTCCATATGCATTTGTTTCATTGATTGTAAGTGACTGTAAGTGATTTCTAGCATTACATAGCTAGTAGAATGCATATATAATCAGTTTAGAAGAACTTCAAAACACGTATTTCACCTTCTAGACTCACAATGACCTAAGAAAAGTGGTCATGGCATGAGAATTTAAGGATCATACTGACAACACTGAAAACCCATAATTGGGAGGAAATTGAATCACTCATGTCCAGTCCATCTAGAAACGTTATTCTGCACAGTTTAAGAACAGACTTGATAGTCATCAGCAGAGGCCTCAAAGTCAGAAGTTGTGTGTTTGGCTTCCCCTGACTTTATACAAACCAGGATGGCAAGAGAAGTGGGGGAAAAGAGTTGCTTGTGTAGGACAACTTCTAAACAGAATACTTTTCAAACTTTTCCATGCAGCATCAGCTGTTTTTAAATGATAATAGTTTTATCTTCCACTAATCCACTTAAGGCAAGACATAACATATTTGTTCTGTTATGTTACTGGAATTCTGATTTGTTCTAATTTATTTTGATGTCCCCACATCACATCTTTAATACAATTTCAGCCTGAATGACAGTGTAGTAACTGGTTTATAGTCAGGGAAGTGGCTTGTGCCAAATTAGAAAAAGCACATTGTTGTTATTTTTGCAAAACTGAACTTGTTAGGGAAGTTACAGGGGTAATGTTATGACAAAATCAGCCACTGAACCGTCATTCTCTTGAGTTCAGTACTAAGACACTTTATATGGGCATACAAAGTCCAAAAACTGTTTAAAACCTCAGAAGGAAAGAGCCAAGAGAAAAATCAACATAGAGCAACAACAACAACAAAAAAACCCTGAAGAATGAGTTCCTGTTTCCATGTGTCCTTTATAGGAAATTTCTTTTGTAAATTTTTGAAGTTTACAACAGACAAGGGATAGAGATGTTTTAACATCACAGGACTGCAATACTGTCAGTTGTCCCTGTTCCTGAATTTATTCTGGTCACCCTGTAAGTTACTAATGTTCTTCTGGAACGTGTAAATTGTCTTGATCAAAATAGAGCAAGATACTTTATCACACAGTTTCTTTGGAGACTATGAACACAATGAAATTCTGTGTTCACAAGGAGTGTTTGGTAGAATGAACATCATGAGAAGGGAATATAGAAAATTACTGTGAGTACTGAGCATACTGTGCATCTTGGATGTACCTATATTTTATTTCATCTTAACTTCCAAGACTTCCCCGAATAGATAAAATTCCAGAAAAAAACAGATGGAAAAGCATGTCTGTAGAACAGGGTCTAAAATAGAGTGAAAAATTACTTTTGAAAAAAGAATAATGATGGACAGGGACAAAATGTGATTTGAAAAGGAAGAAGTTCATGTTTGATATCAGACAAGGAGAGCAGAAACATGGTCAAAACAGCAGACAAGTGAAATGATGAATTAGAAGTACAAGTAAAAAATTGTCATCATTTAAACCATAAAAAGGACTGTGTTAACCAAGACACAACATGATTCGAGATACTTCCAAGGAGTCATGCAGGAATTCTCACTATAGTTATCCATATGTGAAACATTGGACGTGGCTGCAATTGAGGATTTTACATGACAACATGCCAAAATGAAGGGCTACATGGTGATATTTTCCATATCAACTTAAAAAAAATGAACATCATGAAGAATTTAATGTGCTCAACAATGATCGCTAGATATTGGAGCTGAAAAATTTGAGTTTACATGGAAACAACTTTGGCTGAATCAAAAAATACAGTCTTGTGAGATACGGATGAGCAAGGATCTGCCAGGACAACTCAAGCAGAAAGCAACCATCTATGAGAGGTGGAAACAGGGGCTATCTTCTTGGAAGTGTATAGGAACATTGCCAGGGCATGCAGGGGTGCAACTAGGAAGGCTAGAGCCCTTCTAGAATTAAATGTAGTCAGGGAAGTTAAGGACAGTAATAAGGAATTTTTCAAGTACATCAGCAGTAGGAGGATGTTGAGGGGGAATGTGGGCCCACTGCTAAACACTGAGAGTGCCCTGGTGACCGAGGATGCAGAGAAGGCCAAAGTACTGAATGTTTTCTTTGCTTGAGTCTTTATGGCCAAGGCCAGCCCTCGGGAAGCCCAGTCCAGCAAGGGTAATAGGATGGCCTAGACAGCGGAGGAGTTGCCCTGGGTGGAAGAGGAAGAGGTTAAAGACTTGTTGGACAAGCTGAAGGCTCATAAGTCAGTGAGTCCTGATGGGATACATCCTAGAGTGCTGAGGGAGCTGGCTGATGTGATTGCTAAGCCTCCCTCCGTCAGTTTTGAACAATCATGAAGGACAGGTGAGGTGTCTGAGGACTGGAGAAAGGCCAATGTCACTGCANTCTTCATCAACGACCTGGATGCGGGGACAGAATGTACCCTCAACAAGTTGGCTGATGACACCAAACTGGGAGGACTGACTGATTCCCCAGAAGGCTGTGCTGCCCTTCAGTGGGATCTTGTCTGGCTTGAGATTTGAGCAGAGAGGAACCTCATGAGGTTCAACAAGGACAAGAGTAGAGTCCTGCACCTGGGAAGGAACAACCTCATGCACCAGTACAGGCTGGGGGTCAAACTGCTGGAGAGCAGCTCTGCAGAGAGAGACCTGGGAGTCCTGGTTGACAATAAACTAACCATGAGCCAGCAATGTGCCCTGGTAGCCAAGAAGGCCCATGGCATCCTGGGATGCACCAAGAAGAGTGTGGCCAGCATGTCAAGAGAGGTTCTTCTCACCCTCTACTCTGCCCTGGTGAGGCTTCATCTGGAGTCCTGTGTCCAGTTCTGGGCTCCTCAGGTCAAGAGGGACAGGGAACTGCTGGAGAGTCCAGTACAGGGCCACCAAAATGATCAGGGGACTGGAACATCTTTCATATGAGGAAAGGCTGGGGGAACTAGGGGTGTTCAGTCTAGAAACGGAGAGAATGAGGGTAGATCTTATAAATATTTACAAATATCTAAATATTGGGTGTCAGGAGGTTGGCACATCCTTTTTTTTCTATTTTAGCTAGCAACAGGACAAGGGGTAATGGGATGAAGCTGGAACACAAAAAGTTCTACTTAAATATAAGAAAAAACTACTTTACTGTGAGGGTGATGGAGCACTGGAACAGACTGTCCAGAGGGGTTTTGGAGTCTCCTTCCTTGGAGGTCTTTAAGACCTGCCTGGACATGTTCCTATGTGACCTGATCTAGATCAACCTGCTTTAGCAGGGGGTTTGTACTAGATGATCTCTAAAGGTCCCTTCCAACCCCTACTGTTCTATGATTCTATGCATAGTCATCAAAAGAAGATTGAAAAGGGAAGTAAAAGAAAGGATCTTAAGGAAAAACTGTTAAAAACAGTAGTTTGTAGGTAAGGAAGAGAGAAGAGGGACTAGAGTTTCTGAGCTATGGACCTTATGCAGTAAAAATTTGAGACTATCAGATTGGGAAGTATCTAGGATTGAAGAACTCCAGACACTGGTATTGAGCTGAAAGCCGAAACAGTAAAAAATAGAGGCTGAAGCTGATGAGCTAAGCTGAGTTAAAGGTGATATTTTTAAGATGCAACAAAGTAATGGACTACTGCTATGTGATAGGGAAAAGCAGGAGGAGAGTAAAGGGTTAAGGGGAAGAATATAGGACTACTGGAAGAAAACTTGATAATGTACCTGTCTGCTGTTTAATTGAAAGCTATATTGTTCTGCTGAGAAATACATCACAAATAAAAAGATATAAAAGACATAAAAATATACCATTTAAAAAAAAATATTCACTTTTTAAGGAAAGATTCACTTAAGAAAAAAAAATCAGTTTTATTATCTGTTTATCAGTAGCATAAAGCCAGTTCACATTATTTTTCATATCCTCTTTTACCTCTTTCCCCCTCTTCTTAAAGTGTTACCATGTGTTATAGGCCTTATTTTCCTGGCTTTTTTTTTAACTCCAGTCTAAGCAGATTTGTGGTCCAAATGTGTCCAGAACAGAAATAATTATGCAATCATTAAAAAAAAATTAGCAACTCCCCTTCTGTTCCTCATTGGAAAACTTCAAAAAAGAAAATGCAGGTGTAGCACGCAGATGTAGCATGTGGGCCTGGGAACTTCAAACATGAATCTGTTCAGCTAAATAGGATTCATTTAATTCTAACCTGTGTTTTATTTATCAAATGCAAGAATCATCTAGTGAGTTTGATCATAGACTTGTTTTATGACCAAGTAATTTTTCTCCGTCTCTGTTGTTTACATTCCTATGTGGCCTGTTTTGTCAAGAAATAGACAACATTTGCCAAATGTACTTCCTGGAATTTCATAATTTCTCTCTGATTTGCTTCCCGTCATATGTCTAAGAATTTCTTTTCAATTTGAAAAAGAAAAAGCAAAGAGGTGAACTAGGCTTAAAAGGGCTTGTTGGCATCAACATCTGTGTATTTTAGGGATATTTTTAAACTGAAACAACATGAGATTAGGTGGAGTCAGTTACATTATTGACTGCTATAATTAGAAAAAAGTGAAGTAAATGTCTCTCCTCTGCATTGTGTGGACTTCACCTGAAGAATTCATTACTGCAGGAAATAGTTCCAGTCAAATATTATGGTGAAACTTTTTAAAAAATATGCATGTAAGTATTGTCTAAGACTAACATCTCTTGTGACAAATGTTAAGAGTACTTAAATGCACTGACCTCAATAAAAACATAAATAAATAAATAAAATTTCACAGCCTAGCAGGAGTACAGCTTTGTTTTGCTTGCTGACTTTTATGACAGGGAGTAACCGGCCAGCCTCAGGGGAGGTATAAGGAATCAGACAGATGAGGGAGGAGAGGAAGACCCTTTGGTGATTTTACAGTTCAACATATCTGCTTAGAGCAGGGCTAGTCAGAGCAGTCTGCCCCAGACTGTGTCCAGCTGGGTTTTAAAAATCTCCAAGAATGTGGTCACCACAACCTCTCCAGGCAATTTGTGCCAGTGTGCTTGAAATCCACACCCCTGCCCTCCCTCTTCCCTAGTGTAAAAATGGTGTTTCTTACATTTTAACACAATTTCCTGTGTTTCTGTCAATTACCTCTTGTCCTGTCAGTGTATACTATTGAGAAGAGCCTGGCTTCAACTTCTTTACTTGTCTATCAGATATCTATACATATTGATAGGTACTGCCATGCTGGCCTCCTGCCACCTTTGCTTGTTTTCCTATTCATGGGAATGAATCACTTTTGGAGCACAGAGGTGATTCTTGAAATTATTAACCACTCTCCTGGACTCTTTTGAGTTGAGTCCTGGGTTTGGCCAGGATA
>WBNH01010944.1:13756-23771 GCA_013401255.1 Urocolius indicus | reverse complement strand
GCTGCTGTGGAAAATCACTACCATCCCAGACCCACTACATATATATAAAACTTGTGCTTTTCCATCAAGTAACAAGTCTTGGTTTTATCATAGCATCATAGAATGATAGTGGTTGGAAGAGACATCAATTGATCATTTAATCCAACCTCCTGCTAAAGCAGATCTGCCTATAGCAGATTGCAAAAGAACGTGACCAGGTGGGTTTTGAAAGCCTCCAGAGAAAGTGACTTCACAACCGCACTGGGCAGCCTGTTTCAGTGCTCCTTCACCCTCACAGGAAATCTTTGCCTTGTGTTTAAGGGAAACTTTTCCAGCTGATGTCCATTATCCCTAGTCCTGTCACTGGACACAACAGAAAAAGTGTTGCCCCACCCACCTGACATCCACTCCTTAGGTACTTATAGGTGTTAATGAGATCCCTTCTTAGTCTTCAACAGGCTAAAGAACTCCAGGTGCTGCAGCCTTTCATTGTAAGATGTTCTGGCCCCCTGATCATCTTGGTGGCCCTCCACTGGACTCTCTCCAGAAGTTTCCTGTCCCTTTTGAGCTTAGGAACCCAGAACTGGACACAGTAATCCAAATGAGGCCTCACCAGGGCAGAGTAGAAGGGGAGGAGAACCTCCATTGACTCACTGGACACACTCTTCTTGATGCATCCCAGGATGCCATTGGCTTCTTGACCATGAGGGTACATTGCTGACTCTGTTTGTTATCAACTATGATTCCCAGGTCTCTCTCTGCATGGTGTGCTGACCTCTCTTTAGCCATGAAGAAGGCCTTACTGGCATGTATTTTAGTAGTAGCATAATAAGCTACAAGGTAAATTAATTGCTCAAGGAGAAATGAAGTTAACAGCAAAAGGTGAAAAAAGGAGAGTTTGCTTAGCATAAAATAAAGATGATAAGAATAAAATTAATCAAGACACCAAGAATCTTTAAGGAAATAAATTTTTAATTGTCTAGATGTCTGTGTCAAAAGTATAGGTGACAAAAAAGACAAATTAGAAATTCATATTTATGAGCATAAATTTACCTTAATTGGCAGTACTGAAACCTGTGGGATTCACATTATTTGACTGTTAAAATCAATGGTTATAAATCACTTATAGATTAAGTGAACAAAAGAGAAGAAGGAAAATTGCCAAATGTTGTACCAATTAATTCTGAGGTATTGAAAAGTCTGAAGAAAACAATGTTGGATAACTATGGCTTCCTAGTATAATATACATGACAAGCACTGGATAAGATATCTATAGAATGATGCTATTTCTAAAGCAGCCTTCCATTTTCTAAAAAAACAGTTTCTAAAATATGGAAATTTGATATTAAATATTGTGACACATACGATCTCAGGAACAAAACACTTGATCAGATGTGCTCAGATTGGATCAGATTGGAATCCAAAGTATTATTAAACATTGCTGACACTAAAAAGATATTAGATGTCCAGTCTTACAGATTATACGCACAAAATCAGGTAAGACAATAACTACCTGAACAAATCACAGAATCACAAAATCAGAGAATCACAGATTCACAGAATGTTAGGGGTTGGAAGGGACCTTAAAAGATCATCTAGTCCAACCCCTCCCGTCAGCGCAGGATCACCTAGAGTAGGTCACACAAGAAGGCATTCAGGTGGGTTTTGAATGTCTCCACTGAAGGAGACTCCACAATGAATGAAAAGTGTTCTAGATTCCATGAGTGAAAAGGTAATTAGAAAGTCTTTAAATTGAAATGAAAATATCTATCAAGAAGAAAAATTCCATAACATATGAAGTGATGAGAAGGGAAAATTAATAATGCTGAGAAAATTTGAACTACAGAAATTCATAAGTAAACTAATAGCTAATAAAAAAACCCCTTCAATGGCTTACAAAGTTAAGAAAGGAAAATTCCACTAGTGTCAACATGTATATTCACAACCTGAATATAGAAACACTATATATCATTTGTTAGCTAATAAACCTTATCTTCAATAGGTAATTTCAAGCAAGTACCTACTTCTAAGTTCGAAAGAAGAGAGTTTCACCGTTCAAATCAGTACTCACTCTTTTCTACTTTCAGTGCAAAAGCAAAGCAAAAAAAAAAGTAAAGCAAAGCGAGAGTTTAATAGTACCACATGGCTTCAAATCTCAATATAGTAAATTTACACCAATAAAATTTTACCTCCATATGAACTGGTTACATTTAAATGCAAGAAGCTTTGGTCTTCATTGACTTACCTCTTGTTGCCATGCACTAACAACCCATCTGCATGATATTGGACAGTTACAGAAGGATATACTAGTAGTGTCAGTAGCAATGCAAAGAGTGGGTCCAGCAGATCAAGGGAGGTTCTTCTCCCCCTCTACTCTGCCCTGGTGAGGCCTCATCTGGAGTACTGTGTCCAATTCTGGGATCCCCAGCTCAAGAGAGAGAGGGTACTTCTGGAGAGAGTCCAGGGCAGAGACACCAAGATGGCTCAGGCACTGGAATATCTTCCTTATGAGAAAAGGCTGCAGGAACTGGTGCTATTTAGTCTAGAGAAGAGGAGATTGAAGGGAGATCTCATAAATATTTACAATTATATAAATGGGGGATGTCAGAAGGTTGGGGCATCTCTTTTTTTTCTATTGTATCTAGTGACAGGACAACGGGTAATGGGATCAAGCTGGAGTACAAAAAGTTCCATTTAAACATAAGAAAAAAATATTTTGCTGTGAAGATGATGAAGCACTGGAACAGGCTGCCCAGGGAGGTTGTGGAAGCTCCTTGTCTGTGTGCTTTCAAAACCTGCCTGGATGCATTCCTGTGTGACCTAATCTAGGTGGACATACTTTGGCTTTAGCTTCTGTAGAGGAGTTGGACTAGATGATCTCTAAAGGTTCCCTCCAACCCCTACAATTCTATGATTCTATGAGGCAAATGTGTTCAGTTATTATGTCTATATTTCAGGAAAAGCAGTATTTATTCATTCAAATGATTATAAACACGAATTCTATTGCTAAGTGTAAAGCATGTTAAGTGACACATTAACATTAAAGATTTTTAATTTTACTCACACCAGTTTTGAGTAAGGTTTGGAAGACTGGGAATTCTCAAATACTAGCTGAAAGTTAATGCTATGTCAATATTTAGAAAGGGTAAATTATCCTGGGTAACAGATCTGGTTAATTATAGGCCTGTCAGACTGATATTGATCATGAAGAAAATAATGGAAGAGTTGGTACAAGTTTGATTAAAAAGGAATTAAGTGGAGTTAATATAATTAATGTCAATTTACATGGACTTATGAAAACAAAGGCTTATTGCTTGAACTTAGTATCTCCTTCAAATACAACTGCAAATTTGAGGGATGTACATAATCTCTTCCATTGACTTTGAATTATTCCATTTTGATGCAGCAACTTGAACAGTACAAAATCCTCTTGCTGTATACTGTATGGAATAAAGTCCATAGGTTAGTAGGGTGTCTTGAAGCCCCAGCTCCCTCAGCCTTTCATTACAAGGCATGGCCCTGCACTGAACTCTCACAAGTGATAGGAGGCTAGATGATTTTTTTTTTCCCACCGTTTGACCTCATAAGACTTAATAAAGCAAATTGTACTGACACAATGAAAGAAGTTTTTTCTTTGGGCTTATTTAGTGCAGTTAAAAATACTCTATTATTCTACTCCATTCTAATCCTTAGTAGCCCCATCTTCAAACAGATGAACTCTTGTCTCTGTCATGCCACTATGCAATCTTCAGAATGCAGTTTCACAGATAAGCTGAGAAATCTGGCCATTTACTATGACTGACTTTCACAGGGGCAAAAAGACTGTATTAACCCTTACTGCATCATTATCAGCTATGCTATATTTGACATCAGTTGTGTCAGTGTTGTAAAAGCTATAATTTTCGGACTGATTCAGAGATTCTAAATAGGAATTTGGCTATCTAAAATAAAGGTTTTTGTCCATTTTGCATCTTAGGATAGTCAGATAGAGATTCCATGTGGATACTAGCTTGACAAATATACTTTCAGGAATTACTTATAGGGAATCCTGTTTATGGGCCTCTATATTGATATCACAGACCAGCCTGATATTGAGCCTCAGCCTCTGATGGCATAAAAATCAACTTTAATAATGTTGTAATTATTAATGCTAGTAAGCACGCTAACCTGTTGAAACTAGATGTAAATGTGCCATTATTTGTTTCTTCTCTCAAACATGCTGTGTTCATAGGATTTTCTTGCTTAACAAAGCAAAAGCTAAAGTTTCAACTGACCTGCATAGTGCTGGATGCACAAACGATTATAGCCTAAAAATGCTCATCAATATGCAGCTGTAGAATTCTGAATCAATGATGTTCACATACAAGCATATGTATACATATACATGTACCCCTAGCAAATCTGTTTCTCCTTAGGTTAAAGTGAATTGTAATTTAGGTAAAATGCAATCTGGATAATTATAACTCAACATTCAAATAAAATCTTAAGTGTTCTGGGTCCAGAAACATAATGTATTACAAAAAAACATTGTAATAAGGAGTAAGAAAAATAATACAGCTTGGTCCATGTGTTACATTTTGGATAAACCTATTACACAGAATTACTAGAATCATTAAATCTGGAAGAGACCTTTAAGATCAAGTACAGCTTTTGTCCTAGCTCTATCAATCACTAGACCATTTCCCAAAGTGCAACATCCAATCTTCGCTTAAATGCCTCCAGGGATGTTGAATCCACCGTTACCCTTTCAGTAAAGAAATTCCTTCTAATATCCAACCTGAACCTCCTCTGGTGCAATTTGAGGTTGTTTCCTCTTGTCCTATTGTTTGTTACTAGGTATAACAGACTGGTCCCTGCCTCAGTACAACTGCCTTTCAGATAGTCTCCTCTGAGCCCTCTTTTCTTCAGGCTAAACAGCTCTGGATCCCTCAGCCTTTTCTCATATGAAATGTGCTCCAAATCCTTCACCAGCTTGGAAACTGGCCTCACTGTCCTTGTAGAGAGGGGCCCAAAACTGCAGCCTCACCAAAGCTGAGTACAGAGGAGTGATCATCTCCCTCTTTCTGCTGACAACACTGTTCCTGATACAGGCCAGGATACCACTGGCGTTCTTGGCCACCTGGGCACACTGCTGGCTCATGTTCAATTGACTGCCTAGCAGCTTTCCAGACACACCTCCCCAAGCCTGTAGCATTGCTCAGGGCTGTTGTGGCCCCAGTGCAGGATCCTGCGTTTGGCTTTATTGAAACTCATTGAATTGGCCTTGACCCAGAAATCCAGCCTATCTAGACCTCTCTGTAGAACTTCCATACCATCAACAGGTAGACCAACACCTCCACCCAACTTAGTGTCATCTGCAAACTTACTAAGGGTGCACTCTATTCTGTTAAACAAGAATCCCCAGTACTGAGTCCTGGGGAACACCACTTGTGATTGGCCATGAATTGGATTTAACTCCATTGACAATGACTTTGGACTCAATCATCTAACCAGGTTTTCACCCAGGAAAATGTATGCCTATGCAAGCCAAGAACAGTCAATTTCTCTAAGAGAATGCTGTGGGAAATGGTGTCAAATGCCTTAATAAAGTCAAGGCAAACAACATCCACAGCCTTTCCTTTATCCAATAAGTGAGTCACTCTGTCATAGAAGGATATCAGGTATTTGAAACAAGACCTGCCCTTCATAAACCAGAGCTGGTTGTTCTGCATGAGCTGCATAATGGAACTTAGGATGATCTGATCCATCAGCTTTCTAGGCACTGAAGTCAAACTGATAGGCCTGTAATTTCCTGGATCATCTTTCCATCACTTCTTATATAAGAGTTTTATATTGTCTGACTTAAAATCAGATGGGACCTCTCCAGTCAGCCAGGACTGCTGATAAGAGATTAACAGTAGCTTGGCAAGCACCCCTACCAGTTCTCTTAGCACTCTAGGATGTACCCCATCTGGCCCCATAAATTTATGTACATCAATATAGAGCAGCAAGTCAATGACCATCTCCTCCTGAATTGTAGAGGGAACATTTTGCTTTCACCCCTGTCTCTTGGCTTGGGGGGCTGACTTATCCCACTGGAAATGTTCCTGTTACTAAAGACTGAGGCAAATAAGGCTTTAAACAACTCAGCCTTATCCTCATCTTTTAATACCATATTTCCTTTGGGATCTAATAGGAGATGGATTTTCACCCTTTTATTGTTAATATATTTATTGAAACTTCTCGTATTACCCTTTACCTCTAAAATCAGTTTGACTTCTGGCTGGGCTTTAATGCAGAGACACAGGGGTTTGAAATTTTGAGGAGACTTTTTGTCTTGTTGTATTGTCTTGTTTATTCTGGTCTCCAAAATTGGTCAAACTAATGTTTATCTTTTGGCATTGTTCAATGTCTCATTAAGATTGCTTTGGACTTTAAGATTGGACTTTATTTATCTTCCTTTGAAAAATAATCATAGAAGCCAAAATAAATGTAAGCTTAAGTATCAAAACAAAACCAAGCTGGTAGAAAGTCATGGCCATGTCACAAAATCATACTCATATTCATCAACATGAATGTTGTAGAAATAGTAAAATTCCTACTGAGCAGTAAGGACATTCTGAAATGCAGCTGTCTCATTTCCACATTCCTTTGGCTTCATCTTAGATGATGAGTTCATTGCTTGTTTATATAGTTCCTGCATGTTAATTCAGTTCCAGCTTTACTGTGAAAGTCTCTTCACATAACACTTTCTAAGACAGCTTAGAAGGAAACCCACAGCTCCGTCTTCTAATGTTATACTATTGCTTTGTTTTCCTTAAAATATTCAAACATATTTAGGAGGTCAAGCCTCAGCTCGTTTAATGGATGAAGGCTCTATCACATGGAATCTCAAGCAAAAATATCAGCCTCTGAAGTATATATCTATTTACATTNGCATGAGCTGCATAATGGAACTTAGGATGATCTGATCCATCAGCTTTCTAGGCACTGAAGTCAAACTGATAGGCCTGTAATTTCCTGGATCATCTTTCCATCACTTCTTATATAAGAGTTTTATATTGTCTGACTTAAAATCAGATGGGACCTCTTCAGTCAGCCAGGACTGCTGATAAGAGATTAACAGTAGCTTGGCAAGCACCCCTACCAGTTCTCTTAGCACTCTAGGATGTACCCCATCTGGCCCCATAAATTTATGTACATCAATATAGAGCAGCAAGTCAATGACCATCTCCTCCTGAATTGTAGAGGGAACATTTTGCTTTCACCCCTGTCTCTTGGCTTGGGGGGCTGACTTATCCCACTGGAAATGTTCCTGTTACTAAAGACTGAGGCAAATAAGGCTTTAAACAACTCAGCCTTATCCTCATCTTTTAATACCATATTTCCTTTGGGATCTAATAGGAGATGGATTTTCACCCTTTTATTGTTAATATATTTATTGAAACTTCTCGTATTACCCTTTACCTCTAAAATCAGTTTGACTTCTGGCTGGGCTTTAATGCAGAGACACAGGGGTTTGAAATTTTGAGGAGACTTTTTGTCTTGTTGTATTGTCTTGTTTATTCTGGTCTCCAAAATTGGTCAAACTAATGTTTATCTTTTGGCATTGTTCAATGTCTCATTAAGATTGCTTTGGACTTTAAGATTGGACTTTATTTATCTTCCTTTGAAAAATAATCATAGAAGCCAAAATAAATGTAAGCTTAAGTATCAAAACAAAACCAAGCTGGTAGAAAGTCATGGCCATGTCACAAAATCATACTCATATTCATCAACATGAATGTTGTAGAAATAGTAAAATTCCTACTGAGCAGTAAGGACATTCTGAAATGCAGCTGTCTCATTTCCACATTCCTTTGGCTTCATCTTAGATGATGAGTTCATTGCTTGTTTATATAGTTCCTGCATGTTAATTCAGTTCCAGCTTTACTGTGAAAGTCTCTTCACATAACACTTTCTAAGACAGCTTAGAAGGAAACCCACAGCTCCGTCTTCTAATGTTATACTATTGCTTTGTTTTCCTTAAAATATTCAAACATATTTAGGAGGTCAAGCCTCAGCTCGTTTAATGGATGAAGGCTCTATCACATGGAATCTCAAGCAAAAATATCAGCCTCTGAAGTATATATCTATTTACATTTATTTATTTATTTATTTATACATCTGAAGTATATAATAGCTCATATCATATCATAGCTTTTATTTTCCTCTCAGATTTGTTTATTCTCATCCTCTGATTCATACACTGTCCATTCATTTTAGTCCTACTGCTGCTGATGTTTGAAGTTGCCTTTTTATCTGAGCAATTATATGAGGAGTTTCAGCATAAAATGGCTTAAGGTAATCAGATATGTAGTACTTTTTTTGGTCATCTATAAGTTTGGTGAATTTTAAAGGTGAAAAGTTATAGAAAGAGTTGACTCAACCAGAAACTCTTGGGAACCTGCAGACACTTTGTTATTTGAAGTCTGAGATAATTTTGTGTCAGTCAGTGAAACTTAGCTGTTCACCCCGACTCAATCTATTAATCAGAACATGATCAGCAAATAGAAAGAAGACAATTAAAGAGAAACACCAAAGGCATTCCCAAGTAAAGAGATAATGGTACAAAGTTTAAAAGAATAATACTGTATCCTCTGACACTCCAATATAGCTTGTTGGCATGTTTACACAGTCCCAGCTATTGAGTTTCAGAAGAATTACAAGAAAATTCAATTTGCAGATGCAAACAGGCTAAGGAACTTGAGGCATACAAGTTGCAAAACCACAGAGGATGTGACTGGAACATTTGACGTTGAAGCAAGGCAGGGAGAAGGAGAGAGATAGTTCAAACAAAGTCTGACTCTTGACAATGAGCATGACAAATACATGTGACAGGCAGGGGCAGAAGAGAGAGATCAAGATTAGAAAAATCAGATACGTGCAGAATTGAATAAAGGAAATGGAGTGTATGTAATGAGGACCAAACTTTGAATTTATCAAGCCTGTAACATAGAATAGAAAGCATGGATCCAAACAAATAAGTGTGTTCATGCTCATTCAAATCGTCTAGTTAAGACCTGAATAAGAAATTGAGTGATTTATTCTGTTTTTCTAAATTACAGCCTTCTCTTTTTTTCTAGTAGAGGTAATAGATATCTATAAATATCTATAAAGGTGGAAATGTGTTTGACTTTTCAGTTATATTAAATATAATCAAAATATGTCTCAATAGTATTTACTATTCTTGTCATTCTCAAAATGTATCTTTCTCCCATCTCTACATTTTACTGTGTTGATTTTCAGCCTTTCTCTTTTTTTTTGTCCAAAAATAAATTATTTATGGCAAGAAAAAAATCTTACCTAGGACATGGTAACATAACTGTCATATTTTTCCCAATTGTTTTTGAATAGTTTTGAACCAATGGCTACTCTAGCTAAGAATTACAAAAGAAGACTGTATTTGTTCATACAACTGTTGCCTTATGCAATTAAAATAATATATGAAAATTTATCAATACAGAACAGCTACTCTTTCATCTATTACTGGTTCAGGTCTGTCTTGGAATTCTAGAGACATATAGTAAGCAATTTCACATAGCATGTTTTCAATTCAGGCTGCAGCTTGCTTTAAAGATGTTCTGTATGTTCTACTTTCAGAAAAATATGCACATATTTTGCACATTGGAAGACATTAACATTATACAGGAAAACTGAAAACAGTTCTTTCTAGAGTGTTTTAAAGCTTGCGTAGCACACTGTATCTCAGGTAGTCAGCTGCAAACTGATGGAGCAAATGTTTTTAAATTTCTGTATCTGATGCACAGAAAAACTGTTCAGATATTCCTCCAATCACATGTCTCTATCATTTGTTGCCTTTACTTTGTAATCTTTAGTTGGACCAGAAAAAAGACCAAACTCCAAATGTTATTATAGGATCAGAAGATACCACAGAACATTTCCCTTTTTTTTTAAATATGTGAAAAAAATATGTCTGTGCTTTCTCATCCTTCAAAAACAGAGCACTATCTTTGGTTCATATCCTGCATGTCTACATTTCAGCTCCTCCCCCCCC
>WBNH01010944.1:0-13679 GCA_013401255.1 Urocolius indicus | reverse complement strand
CCCATTCATATAGCTGTAACTCAGGAGTGATGCTTTTAAGGCAAATGGAATTCCCACTAGAGTAAAACTAGCATTGGTAACGAGGAAACAGGACATATGACTGGAAATGGTAAGGATTCTTAAATATCAAGGTAATTTGTCCTAATTCACCAGCTCATATACCAAACCTCAACCCTCTGAGGCATATATGAAAAAAAAAAAACAACAAACCACACGTATTTTCATCTTGGAAGAACATATCTACATCAGCTGTTGGATGACTTCCTGCTTCCAGAATTTCACATAAAATTTTTTATCACCATCCCAAGCTCAAAGTGACAAATTACACACATACAATAATAGATGTATGATTGGATGCCTGAACTGTGATTGGACAAGAACTGTCCACATATAATATACAAAAGAGCCTAGAGATTCATTTAGTAGAATGAACTGTTAGGGATGTAACACAAATTTTAAATTGTCGAATTGAACTGGAAGGGATTGTCTTCAGATAATAGTAGCTGTATGCTGCCCTTAAATGCCAGTCAAATTTCATGGAGGATTTAATTATTAGTTAATCAGCTAATTACTAATTACTAATTAGCTGATTAAGAATTAATAATTACCTAATGTACTTAAAGCAAAGCTTGGCAAACTGTCATCATTATATCATTCAAAATAGCATAAACTATCACAGTTTGTCCTTTAAGTAATTTAGGAATGTTATTAATCTAATTTCAGAAGTGTCAAACACTAAACTACTCAAGCTCTTTTTTAAATACACATACATAGTACAACTGTATTTATATAAAAAGATATAATAGTAAAAATAAAGGTCTCAGCAGCAATATCTTGGGATAATAAAAGCAAACTTGCATTCTTTGTTATACAATAAGGAAAGTGGTTTGCATGTTGAACATGATTTCAAGAAACATCCTGAAGTCTCATATCTCTTTAAGGTGAAATCACCTTGATCTTCGAGGTTCATATGAAAGCACTGCAATTTGTTGTGGGGCTAAAAGTAAAAATTAGTTTATTTCTTTATCTTCACTTTTATTTTTTCTTTACCAATATCTATGTCTTGAGCTGTCTCAAACCTTTCAGTTTATAAGTTTTATCAGCATTTTGAATGAACAGAGAATTAGAAAAACATACCTCATTGGCAGGGAATCATTTTTATTTTGTATGGAGTGAGCATGATTCCTATTCATTTCCGAAAGTTAAAATATACAGCATAAACCTGTTAGAATCTTCAGATGTATGCACTGCTCTTGCAAGATATTCCATATGCCCTAGAGACAATTCTGTAAAGCAACATTTCGTTTATCTCAAACATTCCCACTAAACAAATTTCAAAACCTGTTTTCAATTTCTCTTTGTGTTTTGTTAGTTCTTGTTTGGATATCTGCTAAGTTAAAGGAAGCATGGGTCTTGCACTGCACAAATAACTATTTGTAGTTTGGCATAATGAATATGCAAGAATCGATTACTGCATCCTTTATTTAGGCGGAGTCACAAAAGAGGCATTTTGTCCTCAGAATTAGAATGAAGTCAGTACAAAATGAATCTGATGTTTCTAAATTAAGTGTCATTTAGATGACATCAAACAGAAATTTATAGTACTAAGCACAATAGAGTTGAGGCAGTCTTATTTTAGTACCCCTAGTAGCCTCTTAAAACATTCTAGCCCAGTCCTCCATTTTAATTATCTTGAAATCTCATATAAGTTATTTCTTATAAGCATATAAGTTATTATATCTTAGTCATTGAAAGGTAGCTAAATATTATTTGTGTCGTCAGCTGCTACAAAGAATTGTGGATATTTAAACTATGCTAGTTTTTATTGTGAAAACTGAAAAAAAGTCTAATAGAAAAGCAATGGTGTAAACACATCATGAAATATATATATACTTCTTATAAAGTATAATTTACAATATTAAAAAAAACATTACAGGGAAGAGACAACATTATGAAGCTATTGCAATAGGTAGTAGAGCTTGAAATCTAAACCTGCTGCCAATCAGATCTGCAACAGTATTTGACAAAAGGAATCCTGGGACACTAGAGTACCTCTAGAAACAGGAAGCTTTGATATTTCCCACTTGTGACAGCAGTAATATTTGGTATTTCCCACATGTTACAGGTCTTTAAACTAATGGCTGCCAGAGCTATTTTAGATGTTATTTCTTGAGGAACTATGCCTAAAAGTGAAATTGATGAGTATATATTTGGGTAATGTTGCTATGATCTTAATATGTTTTACTGTCATTGTATAGATGCCAGCAATAGAAACAGTAGAAAAATGACGTGATTTCTGTTGACTTGCTTTACTTAAAATACTTTAGAATGAAAATAAAACTTTGGAATAGTGAAAATATAATCAGGACATGGAAGTGAAATACTTTCACAGTGTCATTTTAAAAGATATTATTGTGCTGGTTTGACCCTGTCTGGCTGGATGTCTGGTGCCTACCAAAGCCACTCTATCAGTTCCCCCTCCTAAGCTCAAAACCTCAAGCATCAAGATAAGGACAGAGATCACTCAGCAATTACTATCATGTGCAAAACAGACTCAACTTGGGGAAAATGAGTTTAATTTATTACCAGTCAAAATAGAAAAATGTAACACAAAATAAAAACTAAATCTTAAAACACCTCCCTCTACTCCTCCGTTCTTCTCCAGTTTCTAACTTCTCTCCCTCAGCAGCACAGGGAGTCGAAGAATGGGGCTTGTCAATTCACCACAGACAGTCTCTGTTGCTGCTTCCTCTCAGCAGGAGGACTTCTCTCATTTCCTACTGCTAGAGTATGGGGTTCCTCTCACAGGTGACGGTCCTCAATAAACTCTTTCGAAATGCATTCTTCCCATGGGCTACAGTTCTTCACACACTGCTCCATCATCTGACTCCCTAAAGGTCACAGGTCCTAACAGCAAATTTTCTCCAGTGTAGGCTTCTCTCTGTCCACAAGTTCATAAGTCCTTCCAGAAACCACACGGGCTTCTCATAGGGTCCCAGACTCCTTCAAGCATCCACCTGCTCTGACATGAGGTCTTCTCTGGGCTGCAGGTGGCTTCAATGGCTGCAGGGGCAGTGCCTGCCTTACCATGGGCTGCACCATGAGCTGCAGAGTAATCTCTGCTCTAGTGCCTAGACCACCTCCTCCCCTCCTTCTTCACTGACCATGGTGTCTGCACAGCTATTGCTCTGACATTCTCACTCTTGTATCCTCCTGCACTTCATTCCTGTGCAGGAGCCAAATGCTGNATGCATTCTTCCCATGGGCTACAGTTCTTCACACACTGCTCCATCATCTGACTCCCTAAAGGTCACAGGTCCTAACAGCAAATTTTCTCCAGTGTAGGCTTCTCTCTGTCCACAAGTTCATAAGTCCTTCCAGAAACCACACGGGCTTCTCATAGGGTCCCAGACTCCTTCAAGCATCCACCTGCTCTGACATGAGGTCTTCTCTGGGCTGCAGGTGGCTTCAATGGCTGCAGGGGCAGTGCCTGCCTTACCATGGGCTGCACCATGAGCTGCAGAGTAATCTCTGCTCTAGTGCCTAGACCACCTCCTCCCCTCCTTCTTCACTGACCATGGTGTCTGCACAGCTATTGCTCTGACATTCTCACTCTTGTATCCTCCTGCACTTCATTCCTGTGCAGGAGCCAAATGCTGTCAAATATGTTAACCACAGAGGCATTACCACCATTGTTAGTTGGTTTTGCCTTAGCTAATGGTGGCTCTGTCTTGGAGCTGACTGGTACTTCTTCTATCAGACAGAGGGGAAGCTTCTAGCAGTTTCTCACAGAAGTGCCTCCTGTAGTCCATCTCTATTAAACCTAGCTTTGGAAAAGCAATACAGTTATTAAAATATGCTAAATACTACTGTTCAAAATGAAAGATTTTTTTCTTAAAAATTGTGAGATACTATCTATGTTGAAATTAGTGGCAGATTTGAGCAAAACCTTACTTCTTAGATGTTTCTGGAATGTGTAAGTCTCTGCACACAAAATCATAGAGATGTAGAAAAATTTCTTTTTGGTATAGTACTGAGGAAGATAAAATATAGGCTAGCATTAAAAGCACCTAGATTAGTGATATAAAACCAGAAAAAAGAGGTACCATTGAAACAACTTCAGTGCAAAGAGTTTGATGTTACGTAACTCCAGCTACAAGAAAATGGTTTGAAGATTAAATAAAACTTTTGGACTNCTTCAAGCATCCACCTGCTCTGACATGAGGTCTTCTCTGGGCTGCAGGTGGCTTCAATGGCTGCAGGGGCAGTGCCTGCCTTACCATGGGCTGCACCATGAGCTGCAGAGTAATCTCTGCTCTAGTGCCTAGACCACCTCCTCCCCTCCTTCTTCACTGACCATGGTGTCTGCACAGCTATTGCTCTGACATTCTCACTCTTGTATCCTCCTGCACTTCATTCCTGTGCAGGAGCCAAATGCTGTCAAATATGTTAACCACAGAGGCATTACCACCATTGTTAGTTGGTTTTGCCTTAGCTAATGGTGGCTCTGTCTTGGAGCTGACTGGTACTTCTTCTATCAGACAGAGGGGAAGCTTCTAGCAGTTTCTCACAGAAGTGCCTCCTGTAGTCCATCTCTATTAAACCTAGCTTTGGAAAAGCAATACAGTTATTAAAATATGCTAAATACTACTGTTCAAAATGAAAGATTTTTTTCTTAAAAATTGTGAGATACTATCTATGTTGAAATTAGTGGCAGATTTGAGCAAAACCTTACTTCTTAGATGTTTCTGGAATGTGTAAGTCTCTGCACACAAAATCATAGAGATGTAGAAAAATTTCTTTTTGGTATAGTACTGAGGAAGATAAAATATAGGCTAGCATTAAAAGCACCTAGATTAGTGATATAAAACCAGAAAAAAGAGGTACCATTGAAACAACTTCAGTGCAAAGAGTTTGATGTTACGTAACTCCAGCTACAAGAAAATGGTTTGAAGATTAAATAAAACTTTTGGACTAAATCACAGACTCACAGAATTACAGAACAGTAGAGATTGGAAGGGACCTCTAAAGATCATCTAGTGCAACCTCACTGCTCAAATAGGTCCACCTAGATCAGATCATTTAAGAATTCTGATCTTCTTGAAACTCATGAAGTTCCTCTCTGTCCAACTTGCAAGCCAGTTGAGATCTTGCTAAATAGCAGAACAGCCTTCTGGTGAATCAGCCAGTCATCTCAGTTTGATGTCATGGATAAACTTTCTGAGGGTACACTTTTTCCCCTCATCCAGGGGATGCGTTTGATGAAGGGGCATTCTCTCCTGGAGAAACTTGCTGCCTGTGGCTTGGATAGACCTACACCATGATGAGTGGAAAACTTGCTGGTGATCAGGTCCAGAGAGTGGTGGTGAATGGAGTTAAATCCAGCTTGTCGCTGGTCACCAGTGGTGTTACCCAAGGCTTGATGCTGGGGCCTGTTTTGTTTAACATCTTTATCAATGATCTAGATGTGGGGACCGAGTGCATTCTCAGTTAGCTTGCTGATGACACCAAGTTGAGTGGTTCTGTAGATCTACTTGAGGACAAGAAGGCTCCTCAGAGGGCCCTGGACAGGCTGGATCAATGGGCCAAGGTCAATTGCCTGAGGTTCAACCTCATGCAATGATGCAGGCTTGGGGCAAAGTTGCAGGAAAGCTGTCCTTCAGAAAAGGACCTAGGAGTGTTAATTGACAGACAGCTGCAAATGAGCCAGCAGTGTGCCCACATGTCCAAGAAGGCCAATGGCATCTTGGCTTGCATCAAAAATAGTGTGACCTGCAGGACCAGGGAAAGGTCCCCTCATACTCTGCACTGATGTGTCTGCACCTGGAATACTGTGTTCAGCTCTGGACTCCTCACTACAAGAAGGACATTGAGGTGCTGGAGTGTGTCCAGAGATGGACAATGAAGCTGCTGAAGCATCTAGAGAACAAGTCTTATGAGGAGCAGCAGAGGGAGCTGGGGTTGTTTAGCCTAGAAAAGAGGAGGCTGAGAGGAGACATGATCACTCTCTACAGCTAACTGAATGGGAGTTGCACTGAGGTGTGGGTCAGTCTCTTCTCTATAGTAGTGGATTATAGGACACAAGGAAATGGGCTCAAGTTGTGACAGGGGAGGTTTAGATTGGACATGAGGAAGAACTTTTTCACCGACTGTTAGTAAGCATTGGAATAGGCTGCCCAGGGAGATGGTGAGGTAATCATCCCTGGAGATGTTCAAAAGATGCATAGATGATGTGCTGAAGGATATAGTTTAGTGATGGGCCTGGCAGTGTGAGTTTAATGGTTGGATTTGATCTCAAAGGTCTTTTCCAACCATAACAATTCTAAGAAAAGCAGAAAGGTATCAGTGAGTCTTTCTGTGTTGAGTAAGACTGGTCCAAGAACCAACACCTGTGGAATGTCACTGGCCACAGGACTTCAATTTGACTTGACTCCCTAGATCACCACTCTGAGTTCTGTCATTCAGACCCTGATTCACTTCACCATCCACTTATCCAATGCACACTGTCTGAACTGTTCTATGAGGATGTTATGGGAGACAGTGTCAAAAGCTTTACTGAAATCAATCCACTGCGCTCGCCTCATCTACCCAGCTATTTATACTCTCATACAAAGCTGTCAGGTTGGTCAAGCACAACTTCTCCTTGGTGAATCCATGTTGGCTACCCTGATAACCATCTTTTCCTTTATATGTTTTGAGATGGCATCCAGGATGAGTTGTTCCATCATCTTTCAAGAGATGGAGATGAGGCTAAACAGCTTGTAGTTTCCCAGATCCTCCTTCTTGCCTTTTTTGAAGACTGGAATGACACTGGCCTTCCTGCAGTCTTCAGGCACCTCACCAGTCCTCCACAGTTGATAAAAAATTATGTAGAATGGCTTTGCAATAACATCAGTCAGCTCTGTCAATAGTCATGGGTGCATCTCATCAGGACCTATAGATTTATGGCTGTTAAGCTTGCCCAACAGGTGTCAAACCTCATCATCATCCAAGGGAAAGTTTTCCATTCTCCAGACTCTCCTAGTATCCTCCAGGGACTGGGCTTCCTGAGGGCTGGCCTTGGCAATGAAGACTGAGACAAAGAAGACTTTCAGTAATTCTGCCTTTTCTGCATCCTCTGTCACCAGGACATCCTCCTTGTTCATCACATTATCCCTAATCTTCCTTTTGCTGATGATTTTTTTAAAAAAGACTTTGTTATTTTCCTTTACTTCCTTTGCCACGTTTAGTTCCAAAAGGGCTTTGGCCTTCCTGGTTTTTTCCCTGCACACTCTGGCAATGTTCCTATACGCTTCCCAAGTAAACAGGTCCTTTCCTCATCTTACACAGATTTATCTTTTCTTCTCATGTAGTTCCAGTAGTTCTTTTTTCATCCATGCAGGCTTCTTGCCTCTTTTTCCTGATTTTTCTAATTTTGGGGTGTCATGATCCTCTGTTGAGTTTAATTTGGCAGAAATTAAACCTCCTTGCTTTACAGCTGACCTCAGACAACTCTAGGGTGGCTGGGGGCAGCTAGGCTTAACTGCTGAGTGATTTCCAATCAAATAGGTTATCATGATAAAGTTTCATGCATTCTTGGGAATAGAATTAAGACTCAAAACGGAGTCAAGTGCTAAACTACTGTTACAATCAAAAATTAAGAAGAGAAAGAGGAGAAGAGAAGAAAAGGAAGAGAGAGAGAGAAAAGGTGCAATAGTCACTATCATGAGTCCACAACATCCCTGGCAGTCTACTTGTCTGTCCAGTGTTCCACCCGGTCTGGTGTGAAGGTGAGGAGGAGGGAGAGCCCTCCAAGTCCCTCTACTAATCCTACTCTTATAGGCACTCCTTTTGCTGACCTATGCCCAGTGCCATCTCTGAAGAGTCCTGGAAAGTCCTTAAAAGTTCTTGAAAATTTCCCAAAAATCCAGGAGTATTCCAGGAGGATTGCAGTCCATAGAATCTGGGCCCGGGTGCATTCACAGGGAAGTTAGGCTGTCAGGATGTGCATCACCAAGGCGAAAGTGTCTCCCACGGATAGAGTCCTTGATGGCTGGAGCAATGTGGTCTCAGCAGTCAACTATGTTGCCAGCAACGTTGAGGTATATATCACTAGTACCTTACATCAGGGCATACAGATCTTGGGCTTTGAGGAAGTGGCATTTGAAAATCACTTCTACCATCGGTCTTTTGAAGAGGCTAGCGTCAGCTCGCCTGAAGTCCAGAGTCACAACCCCACTTGAGATCCTGCTTCTTCCACAGAGGATCCTAAACTCCACCGTGTCATAGTCACCACAACCAAGGCTGCCTCCAACTTTCACATCCCCAACAAGACCTTGTTAGCACAAGGGCCAGGAACACACCTCTCCTTGTTGGTTCCTTGACAGCTTGCAACAAGAAGTTGTCATCAGCAACATTCTATAGAAACCTTCTGGACTATGCATGCTTGACTGAGTGGCTTTGCCAGCAAAATTCAGAGTGGTTGAAATCCCCTGTGAGGACCAGGGATTGTGACTGTGAAGCTTTTTGTAGAAGACCTCATCTACTTCCTCGTCCTGATCAAGTGGCCTGTAGTAAACTTCTACAATAGCATTACCCACACTACCCTGACCCTAATTCTCACTCATAAATACTCAACACACCCCTCATCCCCACTCAAGCGGAACTCAGTGCACTCTAATAGCTCTCTCACAGGGAGGGCAACTCCACCCCCAGGCTTCATTCAACTGTCTTTCTTAAATAACACATATCCATGCATGGCTGTGCTCCACTCATATAAAAATACAATTAGAAATTATAAATTAAATAATTGAAGAATTAACTAATAAATATATGGTTAACTGAAGTCAGTAAAGATATTTAAATCAAGGCTGAACTTTGTTGAAAGATAAAATTACAGTATTTGTCACAACTGGATGCTACAATTGTTAGAGAAATTATGTAGATAAAATTTTGGTAGAAGAAATAAACCCCACCCCGGCTTAAGTTCCATTATATGAGAGATGGAAAAGATGAAGAAGTTGAAAATTATTTGACTAAGGTAATTATGTGACTGACTTCAGTGATAAAGTATGGTGAAGCTGATGGGGTGCTTGTAAAGGAGCAAAGTAGACAGCAGTTGTAAATTGTATTGGTAGTTGTATGTGTGATCTATTGGCTGTGTGTGAAAGATTTATTGGAAAGTAATTTCGTAGTGGAGTTGAAGAAGAGATACATATTACACACTCAGAAAGGGAAAATCATTTGCAGATGATCAACTTAGAATTTTCTGTGATCTTTTCTATGAAGCATTTGTTTAAAAAAAGTTACGACAAAATTATTATCAGTGGTGTATTTGAATACTTCATTTTGCTTTCTGTAATCAAAATGTCAATGATCTTGTTTGGAAGTAAATGTGAAGACTATCAATAGAGACAAACTGATCATTCAACAACTAGCATTTTACATGCCCTCTTGGACTGGCCTGACCTCTTACATAAACACCTTAATAATAGGTCTTTGGAGAAGAAAACAAAGGAAGAAATTTCAATCCCATCCTATTTATTAAGCAACTTTAGTCTTAGAGGTGATGAATTTACAGTGATTATGTCTTACTACATCTGGTTTTTTTGTTCAATTTGGTACATTAATTTTTTAATTTTCTCTAAGAATGAGTTCTATCTTCATATATATTACAACAAAGTTTTGCATGTATATGAGGAAAAATGTTATCTTCATAATTAAAATTATACCTCCAAAACTCAAATCAGCAATGTGCCTTGCCTTTGCTGAATTTAGCCATGACCAGAAAGGGAACGAGGCTGAAAGAAAATGGTACTTTTGCTTGAAGAAATCTAACTATTCTTATTCTGAACAGACATTCAGAAAAGCTATGATGGTGTCAGTTACTGATTATCTACAAACAAGTCATGTAAATATTACAACTGACTGAAGATTGATAATAGACACTGTTTTTCAGATGAATAAGCTAATTCTCCTGCCAGGTTATGTGGACATTTATGGTTTTTCATGTATGTGTGCAATCAAAACATTCTTAAGTGAAAATCAGATAAAAGAAGGCCAAAAAACATCAAGTCAATGTTCAGGAGTTCTTTTTATTATAGTAAGTGCAGTAGTATCATATGACAAAAGCTCCAATATATCTTACTTAAAAGTTTAACCTCAATGCACTTTTAAAAGCTAGTCATAATACTGAATATCATTAAATATTAAAACAGTCATTAAGTTATATATCTTTCCTTTATTTTCCTTTATTTTTTCTGAAAAAAATCTTCAAGTTTCTTTAATTTATCTCTCCTTAGGGCCAAAGGTCACTGAGCAGAGCTCTCTAGATAGATGTGATTTCCTCTGTACTTCCATATTAAACTAAATTACCTTTCCTATGATTTTCATGTCTTCAAACAGGAAATGCTTCCACTCACAAGCCTTCTGTTGAATCCTCCATTATGAAGGATTTGTCTGACAATGTTCATGCATATGAGAACATGATGTAGTGAAATTCTGTGATCGCTAAATCTCAGGGACTCACAAGAACATTTTCTGTCCTTTTAGATAAAGTTTAAAATCAATACAAGACACGTCTTTTTTCAAGGTTAAAATACCCAAATAACCTGGAAAAATAATTAAAATGCACTTAAATTTATTACATTTTTCATGCTGGGAAATCCACCTGGATCATTCTGAAAATCCATTTTGATACTAATTCAGAAATTGTTCTCTTATATCTACTTATTATCTTTACTGTTATAATTTTTCTGCTGGCATTTCTTATGTGTCAGATTCTCTCCTTGCATGACAAAAACATACTATGGAGCCTCTCTAGACAACAGACAGTTGCAGTCAGACTCTTTACTCATTTAATTTGTCAAGTTACTGAAAAACTGTGTCTCAGATGTTTAACATCAAGGAAAAAATAAACTTTTGTAAGTATTTTGGGAAACTGTGAGATGAGAATTAATCAGATAAAAAATATTCAGTGATGTCAAGGATCTAGATTTCTACAAGGAATTCAGAATCCCTGTGGAAAATATTATTAAATTTAGTTATCTTAAATATTTTCATAAGACTGTAAAAAAGTATAAGATCTTCAAGTAGAAAAGTTTTAGTGGAATTGGAAGATCAATGACACTGGGTTGGCTTGTTTGTGTTTTTTTTTAGTTCTAATCAGATCACTGGGCAGTATCAGTGTGTCAAAAAGCCCAGAAGAGCAGAAATATAAATTGAAAGTAAAACATATTGAAAGAAAACATTCTCATTGTTTAGACATCTGGTTTTTTGACTATTTCTTTTGTCTTAAGGAAACTACTGCTCACTGTATTCCTTTTTAGGGGAATACACACATCAAAACATTAACTCGACTTTTTATTTTGTCAGTAATAGGAAATAACAAATTAAAGACATAAAATTGGAGTAAAAATAAGGAAAATGGGTTGTTGTGCTTTTTTTTTTGTGTATGCTCTGTATGTCATGGTTTTGTGTGGAGTCATTTCTGATAATGGGAACTTCTTGTTTTTGAACAGAGAAGGTCTTGTGGAGGATATAGCAGTTGGAGGCCATCTGGGGAACAGTTACCATGAAATTATTAAGTTCTCTATTCATAGAGGTGTTAAGAAGTGGGGCAGCAAAACTGACACTTCGGAGTTCCGAATGGCTGACTTGGACTTTTTTAGGAGGTTACTTGGTAGAATCCCTTGGAAGTCAGTTATGAAGACTATAGGAGTCCAGGAATGCTGGACACTTTTTAAGAAGGAAATCTTAAATGCCCAGGAACAGGCCATCCCCACATGCCATCAGATGAGCTGGAGGCAAAGAAGACTGGCCTGGCTGAATAGGGAGATTGAGCTTAAAATCAGGGAAAAAAAGGTAAGTTTATAGCCACTGGAAGAAGGAGCAGACTACTCACAATGAGTACTAGAATGTTGTTAGGTTATGTAGGGAGGTAATTAGAAGGTCAAAAGCCCAGCCAGAAGTCAAACTGGCTTTAGAGGTAAAGGACAATAAAAAAAGTTTCTATAAATACGTCAACAATAAAATAAATACCAGAGAGACCCTCCATCCCCTATTAGATCCAGAAGGAAATGTAGTATTAAAAGATGAGGATAAGGCTGAAGTGCTCAATGCCTTCTTTGTCCGAGTCTTTAGTAATAAGAGTATTTCATAGAATCATAGGATGGTAGGGGTTGGAAGGGACCTTTAGAGATCATTTAGTCCAACACCACTGCAGAAGCAGGTTCACCTAGATCAGGTCACACAAGAACACATACACAAGAACCATCCCTGGAGGTATTTAAAAGATGGTTGGAAGCTGTACTTTGCAAAATGGTCTAGTGGCTGATGGGGCTAGGACTAAGGCTGGACTTGATGACTTTAAAGATCTCTTCCAACTGAAATGATTCTATGACTCTTGTTCTTTTTTCTTTTCCAGATGGTGGTAGTTCAAGGAGTTGGAAGAGACAGAGAAGCAACCATGCAGAACCCAAGGTCAGCAAGGGAAGAAAGGCAGTGTGCCAGAGCAGACATTCACCTGCACCCTGTGGAGAGCAACGGTGCAGCAAAGATATGTTTACACTTTGTAAAAGACCCCATACTAGGAACAGTAACTATGCCCAGAGGAGGCTGTGTCNTTTTTGTTTTTTTTTTTGTTCTGTTTCTTTTCAGCAGTAAACTTTCCTACTTTCCTCTCTAAGTCAAGTACTGGAGTCTGTTTTTCCTAGAACCGTAATTGTCAGTGAGCCCTCCCTGCCCTTGTCTCAATCCACAACAACCTTGGTTATCTTTTTTCCCTCCCATCTCACTGGGGCCTCCACCACCCTAACGAGGGTGGGGATGGATAGGGGGTGTTTCATTGCTGGCGGGACTAAATCATGACACAGTAGTACTAAAATAATGGTGTGTGATAAAGAGGATGAAAATAAAGCTTTCACCTTCAAAAGCGTTTATGTACCATGACCTGCAACAATGAGTTCTGGATGTTAGATAAAGTAGCAATTAAAAAGAAAATTAAATTATTTTGAATTTTAAAACTATTTCAAGAGATTTGAGAGTATTTTTTTCATTGGAAAGATGCATTTTTCTGTATGTTGATTTCATTATCTATATTACACCTTGTACTGAGTTTTATAAACACATACATAAATCATTGTGTTCAGCTAGTTGTAATGCATCACTTTGATGAAGACAATGTTTCATTCCAAAATTTGCTTTCATTGCTCTTTTTAAAAAAATTAAATACTTCTCTTTTTTCTTAGAAGTATGTGATACAATGGCTAGATTTTCAACAATCTGTACACTCCTTGTAATTATTCAGTAATTGATTGTGAGACCATAAAGTGTACAAAATCTGTAGTAGTATTTCAATTTCCATGAACAATATAAGACCAAATTCTTACAGTCTCAGTAATTATTAAATTGTTCCCTTCTATGTAAATAATACTTTGTTAAAATTAATGTGTAATGGATTCAATATAGCAACAATTTCCAACAAAATTAAAGTCATATTCTGTTTCTTGTAGCTGCCATGGTTTTGCCCACCCAGCAATGAAGCACAACAGTCTTTTGCTTGGTGCCCCTCATCCACCCCCACCTTCCTTAGGATGGCAGAGGCCCCAGTGACATGGGAGGAAAAAAAGATAATCAAGGTTGTTGTGGATTAAGATAATGGCAGGGAGAGCTCGCTAACAGTTACAATTCCGGGCAAAACA
>WBNH01010942.1:198904-233090 GCA_013401255.1 Urocolius indicus | reverse complement strand
CTATGATTCTATGATTTGGAAGAAAAGAATGAAAACTAAAGGAGAGATCCTATCATGATCAAAATATTCCATCAGGAGAAAGAGATGTTTTACCTGAGCTGAGTAGCTGTCTGGTTAAGATGTAAGAAAGAGATTATAAATGGGATAAGTGTGGAAATAAAAGATCAGGTGAAGGAGGAAAGTCTGAATCTGAGCCGAGACGTGGTCTGTCTCCAGCAATGTATTGGAAAAAAATCCATCCGAACTTTCTGAGGACTGAAATTGTCAACATCAGAAGTCCTGAGAAGAAAGTTATATATCACTGGCATTCAGTACCAAATACCATATGATATATCTGGCTCATCTTTGCTGTGCCTGAAAAATTACTCCAGTTTATAGGACACATAACACCTATGGCACATGTGGTTCACAATGAAGTTGTGGACAGGCTATGAATCTAAAGATCCATCCCTGCTGCTGCTGAATGCTAACATGGAAGGTTCCAAGAAGAGAGAATAAATCACATGATGAAAAAATAAGGATTTCTGTGACTTTGTTGTGGAAGCAGATTTTGCCAGTACCTTTTAATTGATGTAAGATATGCTCTTGCAGACAAATGATTTCTCCCAATTTTCGTGCAGGACTAAAGTACCCACTGGCACCCAAAACTGTCTCGTGGCAATTTTTCATTCTCTGACAGTTCCACGTGGTTATCGTTCTCACTGTAACATTATGTGGTTCAAAATCATTTCAGTTGGAAAAGACCTTTAAGGTCAAGTTCAACCACTAACCTCACACTGCCAGTCCCACCACTAAACTGTCCCTCAGCACCTCATCTGTGCATCGTTTAAATATCTCCAGGGATGGGGACTCCACCATCTCCCTGGGCAGCCTGTGCCAGTGCTTAGAAACCCTTTCATTGAAAAAGTTCTTCCTCATATCCAATCTAAATGACTCTTAGCATAGCTTGAGGCAGGCATACTATATGGCTGCCTCACATTATGCCTTTCCTTGGATGCTCCCTTTCTTGGGCAAAAGGGGAAAATATTGAGCAGTTTCGGGCTGTTGGCTTACTAGGGATTTCTGTTGGGACTGAGATGGAAAAGGACACATCCTCAGCTTCACCTACCACTGAACCTCTCTCTCTACCTCCGGCCTGTTCATATTTTCTGTTCTACCTTGCAACCCTATAGTGACACAGCAAGACGCTTGTTTTTTTTCCCCTGATTACATACAAGTTTGCAATAAAACTGCTGTATTGCAGGCTGGGATTTCATATATTGTAATCAAGTATGATCAATTCACTGCAGGTGCTATGGCAGGAAGAGGATGATGCAGTCCCTGTTTCCTAAGTGCTCCCAACCTAACCTCTAAACGTTGCTACCAATAGGGGTGATTGGCAGTGCCTTCTGCACTGTGAGGAGATAATTGCGGTGCTATGTGTAAGCAAGTGAGATTCATTCTGTATTTTTGCAGTCATGGAAGAGAAATGCTGATAAGAGCCATATGGGGTAAAAGACTAGGGTTACAGCAACACAATTACAGGGTTGTTTTATCCAGGCATAGGTGTGACTGAGAAAACAAGTGAATTTTTCCATCATATACGTACGGAGGCAAAAAATCCAAAAGTCTGTAACCTCTATTTCTAACTCAACTTACTGTGACCACTGAAGAACAGGAGAATTTTCAATGAGGAATTAATGTTATGAAGAGCTTTAATATTATCTAGCTCATGGCACACCAAAAATCCTTACCTCTTAGCTCCTGATAATCCGGATAGAATTTAACCTACAAAACTGAAAAGGTGAGTCTGCATTACTTTTAAGTAGAGAAAAAAAAATCTATTTTGTGCTGCCATTCAGGTCCAATCCAAAGCCCTTAAAGTTAACACGTCCCTTTCCCTCAATTTCAGAAGGCTTTGGATCAGGTCCTGATAGTCACAACTCCAAACCATGTGATATGCAAAAGTGTCTTTTTTAAGTGCTCCTTGCAATCAGATAAAACTCTTTTCCAAATAGCATCATTCAATATACAGATTGTAGCAGGTAATTGTAATTGTAAATTACTGTAGCAAGCTTAGAATCAACTATTTAAGTACTCACCTGGCAAAACTGCAAAAGCTAACTTTTTTCCCCTCCCTATTTTCCAGTATATATTTCATTTTTCATGGCTCCTTAACTCAGATACTGCAGTGGGTAATTTGGATTGAAACTTGGCATAGAAGTTGTCAGCCTCCAAGCAAATATTTGTCATTTAAAAATCATGAGGCTGTTGAGTAAAACTTGGCAAACTGTTCTAAAGCTTGTATATATGGCAACTATATTTGCAGAGTATTAATGCACAGGGTACACACACTTTCTGGCAAAACACATTCTCACGCACATGTGTGCAAACACACAAGGTACACAAACACTACCTCTTTGCACATCAGTACTCTTCAGGACGTCTTGTTGGTGACTGTGTCTCAGAGATCACAGTGTGACCATCATTTTGGATGTGCCTTCCATAAAAAGGACTGCTTGGTATTTTATGTTCACTGCATAATAAAGTCTAATCCCTCCAAAAGGGCTCTGAGTGAGCAATGTGCACACAGGCACACATTTCGAAAGCATATGCTTCAAAAAAATGGAAATAATAGCAATAAAGGTAAATTTATAATTTCACACATAGTATAACATTTTAGAATATTAGGATTTTTACAAATGTCTCAACAACAAGGGGGGGGGGGGGAAAGAAGGAAAGGACAGAGATATTTCAGGAGATTCCATAATACCTAATGCTTAATTACCTAATTATAATTACCGTTTATTGCTTCGTCTTGCCAATTGCAGAAGCACAGAGAAAACTTCGCTGTTGTTGGATTTAATGAGAGTTGAGGATGACCAGCAGCCAGCAGGGCTTTTCACAACTTGTAGACTGAGCTCTTTGAACATACGTTCCTGATGCTTCATAATCAGCAAACGAGACACCACGATGGATGGGAGGAACTCGTGGCCAGGAATTAGCTGCCTAAAGTTGAGGAAAGAATTAAGGATGAGAATAATAATGAAAGGTGCCATTCATGCCAAACAAAACACAAGGGGTTTAAAGCCAGCACATTACCAGAAAGAATGATCTAAAAAGCTCATAAGTCTAGTCTCTGCCAATGCAAAGATATTTTATCAGCTTTCTTCTTCAGTGACTATAAGTGACTCAATAGATTAACTCATATGGCAGACGCTACACTGCAATAAAAAATAACCAGTTGAATTTGGGGCAGATTGGAAGATTTCATTTTAAAATGTCCATACTTGTCAATTCAATTAGATGAGAATTTGCTGGCAAGACAAGCTCAGTAAGTCTTGCCAAAATATGAGGAAAAGACAGACTCATCAGATAACTGTCTGAGGCAGGTACAACCCACCGGGCTAGGCATTTCCCTCTGCTTCAAAGGTTTCCTCCACTGCATCCATATGTCAGTATTGTCCCACACCTGGATTGCCAACAAGTTCTGCCATTGCAAGCTGACTATTTTGCTATCCCAATCCTCTTTCACTCTGTGTCAGACTAAATTCTTCCTCTTTTAATCTGACGTGACAGAAGGACACAGTGAGGTGTTTGTATCTGCTCTACCTACTTACCCAACTCACTTATGACCTAATCACTGTATTTTCCGACAGCCAAAACTAACAGATATTCCACAGGTGTGGGACCAGACACCAATGCTACCAGGAGTCTCTCCTAAAGCTCTTTTACAGTGAGTAGGCTGGGTTGAGATTTTGGGTTGGGGGACGGGGGGTGGTGGTTGAAACAAAAAACACACTAAAAAAAAAAAAAAAAAGAAGATCTGTGATTCTGTGATCTGCACCTAATTAAAATGCACTATAATTGTTGAAGTATTTTTCTGAAGTCATTTTCTTTTTCAAGCGACAGGTTTACCAGATGATAAAACTTGTCTTGTGGTTTCTCTGCCTTTGCCAAGAAGCTCAGAGCTAAGTACAGAGGGTGGGGTCAGCCCTGGACATCAACCACCACCCCCCCCCCACACACACACACCTTGCAATGAATGACAACGTTTTTCACTAAGCTCTCATGCTCAAGGCTTAAGTCAGGCTTTTTGCCAAACACTCAAGTCCAAGACAAATAGCCTATGTGGGTGTTTTGTGCACAAAGATGACTGAGGTTCATTTTAGCTAGATGGATAAACCTTTTGAAATCTGGCGTGTTAGAACTGACTATATTATAGATCAGAGTTAGCTGTTTATTGAAAAGCACTGAGAGAGGAATGTAAATTACCCATGAATCAGAACAACCTAGGAGTGAAGCACCAGTGGCTCTTGCTGAATGTGTTGCCTCCTATCCTCCCAAACAATGCAACCATTTAAGGAAGATATGGTCATTTTTTTCTAAATCAACGCATTCCCCTTCCGTCTTTTGAAGTTTTCCCTTGTTCCACAGAACAAATGACGTGCAGACATATGGAATTTGCAAGGAACAATTCAAAACTCTCAAAAACTCCTCATTTTAAAACCTCATAATTTAATTTAACACACTCTATTCTGTAAGGGCTATTTTCTATTGGCGCCAGGGTTGAAATTCCCTTCTGGGTGAAAAAACTAGGTGATCCTCAGCTACTTAGATCCTAGCATTCTGAAGCGCCCAGGATAGCTTTATGTACCAAAGGATAAGATTTTATTACTTCTTTTTTCATGTCAGAGGCTGAAGCTGTGATTTATTAAATGTTGTACTGCTCCCAATCCTTCACAGGTTGCCCCCGAACCACAGAGCGTTCCTGACTCATCTTGCACCTACAAGTTCCTTTGCCCCTTCAGGTCTCCTCAGACTTGTTTCTCACCACTTTTCCATTCAGGCAGAAAACAAGAGAGTATGCAATCTCTCACAACCACCTAAAAATGTAGGACTCAGGAAGTGCAATCTGGGATGTTACCTTGTATGATAATTCAGAAAAAGGGAAAGTGTCAACAAAATTCAGCATCTCTCTCACTAAAGGCATTTCCCTCAGGTACTGCAACACAGTTAAAAGGCTTTTCTTCACTGCAGGGAGTCAGTATTCACCCTTTCCTTTCTCTTGCTTGGGAGAATGGCTCTGTTTTCATTCTGAAGGTCATCTTCCACTCAGCAACAAAACCAAAAGAAGTTGTGTTGTTGAAAGGTACCACAGCCTATCATGATCTACAACCATGATGAAAGTATAGTCTGGGCAATTCTACCATGTATTTGAGTTGCATTGTGTGAGGACTGTGAGTGGCCCCTTTAGCCCTTCCTTCCTTACTGAGATTGCCAGTTGCCTTGTTAGTCGATATATGTCACTTAACAAAAGGCAATATCTGGGGGGACAGTCAAGTGAGTGGAGCCAGAATCACATGCTTTGCCAACAAGGTTAGCACCACTATTCCACTAAGCTGATGTATACTGTTCCTCAGCATGTAGTTTGATCAGGCTTAATCCTGAATATGATAACATGGGTATTCTTTTGATACCATGCAGCACTTCTGCATTGCATTTACCATGCAGTGGAGACATACTTCTAGAGCCAAAGCAACAAACTCTGAGATGTGAGCCTGCACAGCCTAGGACAGGGGCTAAAAACCACCATATAGCTTCACATTAGAACTCAAGGAAATCAGAAGATTGTAAAAAGTTCTGTTTACTGGTGGTCCAGGCTGCATTTGACCCAACAGAGATGAAAATAATACCTAGCAAAATTTGATCTTGGCTGATTAATGTGGTGTTGACAACACCCTAATGGGTGCTATTAGGAGCATGATAATTATTGTGGTGTTTATGGTGCACCTCTACAGAGTCTGCAGAATTACACATTCTGCACACATCCTAATTACAGAAGTATTCAGGAAATACCTTAGCAAAATGAAAAAGCACTTGTAGGTAAAATTGGCAAGTTTTCATAAGGCAAATGCAGCTGTAATACATCCTATTCATCAAAGCACTTTAAAATTGCACAGACCAAATAATGGCAATAAAACAAACTATGGAACAGCAGTTTATTGCATAAACACCACTTATCCTGTGTTCAGGATAAACCCTGCACCTTACAGGAAAACTAAAAATTAATATAAACCATCGACATAAGTGGGTTAAATTAAAGCTGAATGGTCACCTTTCATTCTGGCATTAACTCAATCTGATGACTCTGCTTTGCAGTTATTAAATGCTGCTAAAATAATAATACTGCATGTTCATTTAATGTTACTTTTTTATAACACTAAGGGCTACTTTTGCGCAGCACTGACCATCAAAATTGTGCTTCCAGAATGGCTAGAGTAACCACTATGTTTTGTATTCATTCTGAAGTAAGTGCTTCCTCATAACCAACAGCAACTATACCAAGATACACATTGCATGCTGCAAAACAGACATGGATTTGGCATGTGTTTCCCTTGCCCACTCATGAACAGCAAGCAGTGCAGCGCATGGTTCACGTCACCCGATGTGCTGTTCCTGTTCCCCCCACCATCAAGGTGGCTCTCAGCCCTGTAAGTACCAGTTGCTAATAGGTCTGTTTCACAACTTTTCTTCAAAAGCTCCTTTCTGTTACACTCCTGGCATCTGTTTCTTCCCCCTTAGGAGCTGCTTAACCTAGGTGCATAACACTGTTTTATAGAGAATCCAAGGCCTGATCCAGCATCTACTGAAGTAATTTTTAATACAGTTCAGTGGGGCTAGACAAGTCAAAGTAAAGGAGAAAAAGAAGACAACCAGGTCATACTGACAGGTTTGTCTAGAGGCTCTCAAAGGTGCAAGAAGAGGCACAGTGACAGGAGGACTGTGGCTATCGGTCATGTAAATGTGTGCCTTTTTGTTGTTAGTTTGCATGGCAGCAAGCAGCAGGTTGTTACAGCCTCTGTGCTTTCTCTCCTCTATGCCATCACTAAGCACATTATTCTCTCTGTGCCCTCAGAGAATAGCTTTACTTCAACCCAATGTCTTTCTGGAGACACCTCTTGCAAGACTTCCAACTCACATTACTGGAGAGTGGGATCAGGCCCTACAGAGAGGAAACACAGCTGAGCCAAATGAATTTCACACACAATCATTGAACCTACTTCCCAAATGATAATGTTAAATCACTTTTGGGCTGTGCAACTTTTAAGGCTGCACAGTGGGGGAAAAAAATCTTTAGTCTTGTATTTTAAGCCTAATTCAGTTTTCCTTACAATCTCTCTTTGTTTATGGTCGTAAAGCTGGAATTGCTGCCTCATTTTGTGCCTTGTCATCTGAAGCAGTACAAAATTCAGGGTATGAGCAGGCCAACCACAAGCAGCTGAAGCACAGCCCTCAGCTGAGACTTAATAGCTGCCTGAATATGTGTTTCTAGCCTGTTACAAGTAAGAAACGAAACCGACTGCCTGAAACCAAACTCACAAGCGGATTTAAGCCACTTCCTGGGTAATTGGAGTTTGTTTGGTTTTTGCATGCATCAGATCTACACAGGGCATGTCTCAGCACACAGACGGCAAGTTTAAAGGACTCCCTGTGTCAACCGATGGAAATCATCTGTCAGGCCTCTGGTTTGTGAACTGTTTGGGACAGGACCAGGTTTTGGTTTAGTATCTGAGAAAACTTGCACAATGAGTCTCAGTCCATTATTAAAGTTACAAAATATCATATTGGTAAACACAGTAAGTTACATAAACAGTAGTATTTTGGTGTAGTGGATACTGTTTGAGCAAGGCCTTTCTGCTATGAAGGTTAATTCATTAAGGTCTGAAAAACATTTGGAGGTCCCTATAGGAAAGGAGTTAAACAAATGCCAAAGTGTTGCTTTGGTGTTGTGTTATTTATCAGCTGTCTGGTTAGCATTTGTGCTCAGTCCGCAGATTTCACATGTAAATCAAATGCAATGAGTCTATGACAACTCACAAGATTTACACAGATGGGACCTGACCAGCCCTGTCTGAAGTCACCGGAGGTGGTCTGGGTTCCCTAATGATTGCAAACAGCACACACTAACATCACTATAATTTATTTTTATAAAACTTTTAATTAGGTTAATAAAACACCTCTGCATAAAAGCCTGTAACTCGTAAAGAGTCAGCCTCTGTGCATACCAGAGCTGGTGTGGACCAGGATAATAGACACAAAGAATTGCATTACCATGCTAATACAATAGGGAAGTCTCCTCTCTCTCTTTTGAATAACCTCTCATGCAAATTTCAAACGTTGACCATGACACCAGACCTTCTTAGGGCACTGAGTTGTGTTTCCCTGTGCTTACAATATATTTGGTCTCAATACAAAAGCACAGACTCATCAAAACCCCATCTTTCTGCCAACATTAGATTATTGAAATACTACACAACGTGGGGGATTTTGCCCCTGAGTCTTGCTTAAAGCACTTCAGGCAAGCTCACAAGTAATATAATACCAAAAGGACAAAAATCCAAGTGGGAAGAAATTTTAATGAACGGGATTTTTTTTAACTATCGGTTTCCACCTTTCCTCACTCCTGACCAGTTTTTTAAAATGCTGATTCCAAAATGCATTGAGGCATACAACAAACATATACATCCAAACTGCCTCCACAATAATGATTCTGTAATCTTCTTGAAGTCAGAGGAAGGTTTATTTGTAATTGGGGTCATTATCTGCCCACATGCTAAATTGTTTGACCACATGTTAAACATTTGAACTATGCAAAGGTTTATTATTACCCAGTTACAATATATTTCTCGTGCACACAAAGATGGAATATTGATAAATATCAGGTACTTCATGGGACTAATGAAATGTCACCAACAAAGTGAAAAAATAATACAGATATGAGGATATTCCATATGCACATTATATAGAATCAAAGAATAGTAGGGGTTGGAAGGGACCTTTAGAGATCATCTAGTCCAACCCCCCTGCAGAAGCAGGTAAATCTAGATCAGATGGCATAGGAACATGTCCAGGCGGATCTTGAAGATCTCCAAGGAAGGAGCCTCCACACCCTCCCTGGGCAGCCTGGGCCAGGGCTCCCTCATTGAAACAGTGAAAGAGTTTTTTTTCTCCAAAACTGTGATTTCTGCAGCCTAGAATGCTAGGACAGGGACTCTTCTGACATCCACCAGCTACAAAGTGCAGAGGTTTGTCATGACTCACCAAAGGCATGACGAGCCAGTATTGCATGTCCACCTGGGCTGGATGGTTAATGGGTTCACTGTATTCCTCCCCCAGGCTAAACCACTCCCTGCTTCAAAAAGCATGAGATACATCCTCCTGAGCATGGTATTCCATGCCTGCACTGGTCATCTCCAGTGCCCTGTTTCCCTCTGCTGGGAGACTACAGAGCCAAGACACTGAGCTCTCTCACCCTTCATGTTCCAAAGAGAAGAAAAGTGCAGGACACAAAGCTATGTTTGAATGAACCATGGTGCCCACTTTCCTTGCATTGGATGCTGTCCCCTTTAGACTTGTCTCAGAGCTAGTTAAAGAAAGCGGATAATATTTTCCAAGTTTGATGGATTTGGAGCAGATTCCAGACCCTAGAGATGATTTACTTCAGAGGAGCTTGGAGTCTAGAACATAATTTATGTCTTTGTTGCTGATTTAAATGTAATCTGATTCCAGTAGCATTGAATAGGACATGAGACATGGAAACATCTGTACACATTCCCTGCTCAAACAGTGGGTGCCATTAGAAAGGATAATAGTGTTCTGGGCTATTGATTTTACCACAGTATTTCCTTGCTTAGAGTGTTTTCCACTACGAGATATTTGCACCATGCCATGGTAAATGTTATTTTTAACAGAGCTTACTGCAGTCTTGTTTAAGAAACTATGTGAACAATGTTGAGTTCTTTCACAATGCTGAGGTATGCAGCTGGGCTGTCTGATGTCCTGTTTCAAAAAATAGGTAGGAAGAGCCAAAAGGAATGTAAAGCTGAGAGGAGCTAAAAGGAAGATACTAAAAATACTGCATTGTGAACTCCCAAGAAGTTGTTTAGATAGTAATAATATTAAACTGGGGACTATATTCATAGGTAGTGTTTAGATTGTATTTGCCTGGAAGAGAAACAGATACCCAAACCACATTTTATTTCTCTTCCAAAACAAATATACTTTAAGTAATATAAAATGTGTGGGGTTTTTTTTTTCTAAATTCCACTGACTTTTCAGCTATTCCATTGTTTTGCTAAAGGGATTCACATATTCTATCATAGGCTAATCGGGGAAAAGAAGGAAGGGTAGGGAGGGCAGGAGGAGAGGGGAGGAGAAAAGGAATACTTTTAAACCGATAGCCAAGCTGAATATGCTTCTAAATTACAACCAGTATAATTAAATGTAGATCAACTCTTCTATCATAATGAGCTCCAAATTTCATTTACATGAAATTGGTATTGTTTTTGTGCTTGGCTGAAGGTGGAGCAAAATCAAGTTTAAACAAATGTTTGTGGATATGAATTGACAAATCTCCTTTTTTTCTGGATCTGAGTTATTAATTTCATCACTTACAACAACTAATACTTACAGCATGTGATGGAAAGCAGGCAGACAATATACTAGTGAAATTTAACTAAGGTGTATTTAGTGATTTTCTTATCCTGGGTAGATGTATCGAGTGTTCCACCAGGATGTCCTATGTTTGGCTTTAATTTGTATTTGGTTAATGATTTGAAGATTGAATAAAGTGTAACTGCAATAAATGTACAGATGACATACAGCTAAACCACACTTCAAGCACTTTGGATTAGACTTCAAAAGTAATTGGATGAAATAAGGGCCTTAACAACTAGAACACAAGTTAGTAAATAAAGTTCTGTACTCACTTAGGAAGAGAGGTATGTCCTGTTGTGGAAAAGAAAGCAAATTATTCTATGAGTCTATGATTTTAAAAGTGGCATCTAGAACACACCTGAGCAGTCTATCCTCTCTGAGCTGACACCACCACAAGGGAAAAATTGTGTCCAGCTGTGGCCCCACACTTGAAAGAAGAAAAAGACAGGAAAAAAGCAAAGTGGAATCATCCATCCTCCATGCTACAGGGCAAGAAATTATGAGACAGAATATATATATATATAAAAACTATAAGTTTTGGAGTGTGTTGTGTAAAGAGATGGTGAAACCTAGGTTGTTGGAAGTTCTTAAGAGTAGGTTAAATAAAGATGACAAGCCTGGTTAGGTACAGCTCATTCTGCTCTGAGATACAAGGACAGATCTGTGTCTTTTAGTTCTCTTTCAAACATATTTCATATAACTGTATGTTACAACTCTATTACAATTATGACACAAAGAAGATATTAAATGAAAACACTCTCCCATCTATATGGATACACACAGGAGTCCTGTGGCAGCACCATTTTCATGGATAGCCCTGACAAATAAGACCTTGTGTCTTTTCTGAAAAGTAAAATCCCTGTTGGGTTCACCAGAAAACAAAGGACTGGACTATTCAGAAGCCAATATAACTGGAAAAGGAAAAGCCAGACTGTTGGAGAAAATTAGCTTCAGGCATACATTTTCACTAAGTCTGCAGAGAGTTGTCTCTGAGAGATTTATCATCCTAAATTACCATTGGATCTACATGGGAAATAAATCTTCACGGATACCCACTTGGAACAGGAAGAAAACAAAATAGGAAAAGTTAGCTTTCTTGGTCCAGGATGTATTTCAGCACATATTTTTACAGACTTCAGCAAAGATTTCATTTGTAATGGGCTGTTGATGATACTTTTACTCTTTGTTTTTTGGAGGTAGGGGCAGAGACCAAGGGGAAAAAAAAATAATCAAAACCTTCTTATTTTTACCTGAAATTCAAGGATTTGCAAAAAATTGAAACCTAAATGACTCTATGATGCTCTACAAGAACTGTAATACAACTTCACCTTCTCCTCTATTTGCTTTTCATAATATTGTACTTACTAGCAGGACTACAATTCCTGGAGGGTCTCCTTTCTTGTTGTGTCATCTCAACGTGCCATAGTAATCCTAGTTAAAGATCATCATTAAAGAAGCACTCCAATGAAGGGACTTGGCTCAGAAAAGGAGAATGGAACCATACAATATTTGACTTTCAATTCCACAAGATACCACATCCATACTTCAGGTAAAAGTCTTTTCAGTTTTCAGGTGTTACATACTTTGTCCTTTACTGAAATGATCTGCAAAAAGCTGACCCTCAGTGATTGGGTTAATCAAAAAATGCAACCTCTCTTGCAAACTCTTGTTCAAATTAAGTGAATTTAGCATGATTCCAGAGTACGATACTCTTGAATCCATTGCATCACTGTGGTTTCCTGACATTTAAAAGCTGCAGGAGTTGAATACATATTTGACTTAACTATGTCCACAGTCACTAATCCTTCACAGAGTGCATTAAAAACAGTATAAACATTCTCTAAATAAATAAATATATATATACGTGTGTTAATAATTTTAATTGGTTTTCAGATTAACTAACTAAGATTCTATGTGAAAATTGCTTGATTTCTGTTCTGTTTCATCTAGAGAGCTGGGAAAAGAGATGTCAGAATGGTACATCAGGGTAGACGTCATTGGGGAGTTATCAGCTACTCTTTTATGTGCCACAATTTTAACGGCTGTTTGAAATACTGAGTACTTACCAAGCTCCTCGGATTTTTGGTAGCTGGATGATTATTGTTTGAATATAAAATACTGTTTAAATATAAAAGGAGCCTAGTCCTCACTTCAGTAAGTCCCCAAAGCTAAACAGAATTTTCCTATTGACAGATTTGGAAGAAGGATGTACACTGGATGAAGAAATTGTGGAACAGGGCAATAAGGACTGCTTAAGAACCAGAAAAGATTTCTCAAAGCAGAATGGAAATCCTGATCCTGTCCAGTGATACTAAAAGGACAGGACAGCCTAGCATACAAGCTTGTTATTGCTAAGGGATTTTAGGTTGGTGAAAGAACAGAAAAGGAATACTCTACAGAGTTCAGTGACTGCCCTCACAAGGCATGTTTAGAGGAAACAGCTGGCTCTGCAGGCAAGATTTAATATACCCTGCATTGTATACACATTCACAGGAAGAAAAAAAAATGTGGTATAAGGAAAGAAGAGTGAAAGCTAGGAATGGTTAAAGAGAAAAATGGAAGTGAGAAAGAAAAGATGAAGGGAAAGGATTTCAGAATGTTTCCTGACTGCAGCAGCACGGATCTGTATTTGATCTTATGCTAATGTCTAAGGCCAGTCAAGAGATCTCTACTACTGATCAACTACTGTAATGAAGCCAATTCTGAATTTATTTAGAAGCTCCACAGGCAATTAGCTACTTGCCATCACGGTGACATAAACTATTGCAGAACATCTGGGTTTAAAATCTCCCCCTGTTCACTTTAAGCAGCAGTTCAATTTGCTGCAATTCAAGGTGTCCTTAAGACATGCTTCAAAATGGACCTCATGAATGAGATGCCACGTTTTCTTTCCTGTGTAACAGTTAGTGGATGGGTCTTGACTTGGAAACGTTATTTCAATTCACAAGAGGAATTTCTATGGTAAGTCACTATGAAGACTAGTCTCAAATTTCAGGTCCCAATTCTTCCACAATTCAGGTCAGTTCATGATATCTCTTGGCTTCTTTATCATTATCTAAGCTTTTCATGGCTAGCAATAAGCTTCTGTTTAACTGCTACAGTGACAGAGTATCTATAAAACAATCCAATAAGCAATTTAAATTTGTCCATGTCTATAACTTTAGTAGAGAAATGTCCATTGACTGTCACCAAACAAGAACATAGTCTGCCAACACGCAACTCCTCTGCTCTCCTGCACTAACATCCAATGGTAGAACTGTATTTCATACAGGAAAATCAAAATCAACTTACATGAATGTTTGAAGCAAAAGTCATACATTATCCACTAAAGCAAAATGAATATCAGAGTCAGTGGGTTCCAAAAAGAAGAAAGGAAAAAGTAGCCATAAACTCCACAGAAAGTGGAAATACAGACATTGTAATACAGACCTCTAATCTCTTGTGCAGTGCTGTATGTGGAGAGGAAAAAATGCCTTCCTGACCTCTCCAGGTGATCAATTTACACTCTGAAGCCTGAGAGCTGATCTGTATCTATTCCAAATTAACTGGAATAGAAAGAGGCATGAAGCTAAAACATAAAGAAATAATACTGCAGAAAGCAGAAAGCACCTTATTCATCAGCACAAGACAGGATGTCGTTTGCTAGCAAGGGAGATATCTTCCTTTCATAAATATGCTCGTGCAGATTTTAATATCAAAAGTACCTCAGAACTCTCAGTGAAAATAATCTCTGCAGGTACTGGTCCAAAGCCTACTGAGATCAATAGGAATACTTGCCTCCAGTGCAGTAGACTCTGGATCAGGCCCTTTACCTCTAACAAAGGTTCCCTCCGTCACAGGGCTGCAATGTCCCCTCCTTCCTACTCCCTTACAGTACACTCAACTCCTGTTTTGAAGCCAACAGAAAAACAACAAACAACTCAGATGAACATATCTGGAAATGTCCTTTCAGATGAAAAAAAAAAAGATGTATGAAATCACATCAGCTTCACCCAAAGTTAAGCTATGACACGACCTACAATCCAATGCACTGCATTGTTGTGTGATCATCACGCAGCATCATTTTACATTGGGGGGGTTTTGTTTTACCCCAGGTCTATTGAACTTCTGTTCTTTCCAAAGTGTTAAAAATACTCCGTTTGCTAATATAAATTATTATAATTGACAGTGCATTGTCAATCTATTGCAAAGCTGATTTAATTAAGAATGCCAAGGGGCATCATTTGGGGCCAGGTATCTAAGCTGCACATTTTTTTTTGATCTCAACCTCTCCCTGTAGGACCGTCCACACTGGCACCAAAGGCTGGAGGGCAAGAGAACAAAGGGAATTTTATGTGTCTGAATTCAAATTCTTTCCCTTTGAAATGAAGCGTCCAGAATGGGCAATAAAACTGTGAAAATGGATTTCTGGCCGCATTTGATGTTAAGCCTTTAGTGTCAAGAGCCAGGTCTTTTTTTTTCCCCTCTCTCTCTTTCTTTCAGGTTTTTTTTTTTCTTTTCCCTGAATGGTCTTATGGGGAATTTGTCCTATAAATTATTTCTTACAGTTTGTATGCATACAGTATGGCCTTGTCTCAAGTTAGAGCTCAAAAGTAGGCTATTTTGTGTGTGTGTGTGTGTTTTAATTAACTCGTGTTTTCAGTAAAATTGCAATGGAAAACACTGTGCTAAAGAGGCTCATTTCATGTGGCTTTTTTCCCAATCAGCCTGTGATAGTAAACCTTAATGTTTACTAATCACTTCTATGGAAAGAGTAACTTTGACTCTGGTCTTCCCTTTTCATACTCCGTAGTCATAATCCTTTGTGTCATCTCTTCTGTTCCCATAGTTAAGATATTGCAATGCAATAAGAGAAGCATAGGATTAGGCCCACTTAGAATGATCATGCAGAGGGTTCTATTATAATAATGATTACAACCATTTTATCTTTAATAGCTAGCCACTGATGGAAGGGCAAGGGGGAGAAAAGAGACAGAGAAATGAAAGGAATCTTGGCATATTGAAATGATTTGTTCTTAAGCTTTGATTGTATATGAAAATTGATCTTTAAATATTTATTTGTAACAAAAGCAGTTGGCAATACCTTATTAGAGCTGGCTAAATTAATTTAAATTGTTATGTGTGACTTAGACAGCACATTCCTGCTGTCTGAAGCAAAAAACTTTGTGTCTGTGCGTGTGCATTGCATGTGTTTGTGGATGTAGTTTAATTACAAAATACTCTTTTAATATTCATTAGTAATATTTCACTATCCATTTCCATGAGGGGTAAGTATATAGAGACACTTTTACAAGGAGCCAGAGTCTTAGATTTTCAAACACGGAATAACAAATGTTTGAATATATACCTTTAAAAAAAAAACCAAAAAAAACCCAAAAACTGAAATAAAATCTTCTCTTTGGTGTGTTCATGGATTTCATTGTCTCTAGTCCTACATTTCTCCTCTTTTAGCCCCTCCTTTTCTTTTTCTGATATCCTTTTCTTGTAGTTTTCTTTCTCCAGGCCTCCCTCAGGCTTCCTGCCATCTATCTAGGCTTATTCTCTTTTCCATTGACTGTGGTTCATTCTGATGTTTTTTCTTTTATTTTATATATCACAGTTAGTTCACTTTTTCCTCCTTTCTCTCGGTTTTTCCCTGTCTTTCTGTTTTATTTCTCTGTCCTTGTCTGTTTCTAATTCGTTGCTCTCCAGCCTGTGATATATATATATATATACCTGTGCAAATAAAGAGGTGTAAAATTGCAATCAAAGTAATTCTTCAAGATTTAGGCAGCCTCCATTTCAATGAGCAACTGAAGTAAAGAGATTTACACTAACAAACTGATATGCCTGTATCTATCATACCAGAATAGGGGCCAGAACGCTTTAAATGATAGTCAAAAGTTGAGAAGGTAGGAAATCATCTTCCCTAATGCTGTTGTACAGGAACTCTCAGTTACCAGCAAGCCAGTCACAGTACTAAGCATCTTTACTGACCTCTCCTAACCTGAATTCCATCAAGAACTTTCAGTGGGGCTACACCCTGGCTGTATGGGAAACACGGTGCATCACAGCACAACAAGAAGAGCACCAGAACAACTTTCAGGCAAAGCAGATTTTCTCTGACCTATTTAGTTCTCAAAGAAATGTTTTTATAGGTACATGTGTAAATCCAGTAATGCTCTAAAAATCGTGCTTCTGTTTGATTTCTAGACATCACGTTCAAAAATCACAAGGAGCTGTTTGATAGGCAATGAGGCAGAAAGGTTTTGAATGTTTAGCATCCTGACTCTACTTACAATAGATTGTACAGTATTACTGTGATCAGTACCTTTCCTTTTCTCTTGATTGCATGAATACAACTAATCTCACGCACAATACCAATAGTATGCCTTGTATAAATAAGGCTATCTGTTAGATATTGACATATTTCACCTGAGACTTGCTAGGTCTGGGGGATTTCTTTATGTAAATACAAACTTACATTGCTTTGGTCACTCCCTTCACTCTCATCTCTAGGTAACAAAAAAAAAAAATTATAGGACTGAGTCAGAACTATTTAAATCTCCTTCTTCACCCACCAATTTAGTGACATTTCTAAATACTGTAACTTCAACTCAGTGACCAGGTCCTACAGGCTTCCAGTTAGTGATCTGCTAAAATGCTTTGTTGAAACATCATTTTGTGCAAAACAGTGAAAGTTTATTTAACGTCTATTTTTAATCTGTCTATATATGCTGGTAGGTACAGACTTGCTAAAATATACTTTGGTACATTTGCATGTACATCTAGACAAAGACCAATCAGCTTCCAGTTTAATTCAGCTGTGTAAATAAAACACAGTGGTACCTGGTTTATGTGCAGTATAAAAATCCTAGTTAGATTAAAAAAAAAAAACTCTGAAAATTCAGAATAAGACTTAGGAATTTCCACCTCCCTTGCTGCATCTAGGACAGACATACCAACTGCTATGAACACTCACAATGATTTAAACATTTTTCAGACACACACACACACACACACAAAAAGCCAAGCCTTTCATAGACAATATTCCAGTTTCACAGACACTCTGTGAAATAGAAAACAGGAACATGTAAGATATTGCACATGGTTGTACCAAAACCACAGCCAACATTCATGTATTACATCTGTTAGCCAGGCGAGGCTCTGTCCTGTCCAAGATGTGGTCAGCTTTTGAATTAAGATTTGCTGAAACAAGTTTCCCAGGATCCACTGCAGCCCTACAGCCCCGGGCTGTGATAATGGGAGATTTTGAAAGCTAAATAGGATAGGGCTTGGCCAGTAAGTGGAGATTCCAAGGAGAAGCCAAGGCACTGCGAAACCTTTGGCTGCTTTTCAGTTCATGGTGGTTTGTACCTTCTTGCTGAGATGGGCAAGATGTTTCTCTGAGGGCCCTGGCAGTGTGTCCTTGGTCTGTGGTTCCCCTGTCCTGACCACAGAAGGGCATTGGAGATTCCTTGTTGCTGGTTTACACTTCAAAGATTTCTAACCCCACCCAGCCTTGCAGCAAAGTCAGAATGGGAAATGAGTGAACAAATATCAAATTATTTAGTGTGAGTACATCCTTAATAACTTCCTGCCCTTAGTGCAAGAATTTGCTGCTCAGCAGCTACCATGGTCCTGTATAGATTCACCTGCATTTCAGTGGCAGGTAGGGATTTCTCTTAGTGCATCTTAAGGATCACTGCATTATTATTTGTCACTATCTCTATGAATATTTTGTGCATGTTTTCTGCTTACAATTGGTCCCAACGCGAATTCTCAGAAAGAAGCTTTTTTTGTTTTGCTCCTCCCATGCAAAATAAAGGCCATGGTAAATTACTCTGTGTCAAAGAAATAGCATGCGCACTGAAACTGCCCTTCTTAAAAATTTTGGTTTGAACTTTGTAAAGTTCAGAATAATTTCCACAACCTCTCTGAACCCTCTTTTTCTTTGCCCACACACTCAAGCTACATTTTCATCTTACAGGTTCTGCAATATCAGATGTGTAGATCTTTTCCTTGGGATTTCACCTTAAGACACACTAGGTGAGAATTTAAGTTTTCACTATTTAAGAAATTGAAAATATATCCCACATATAGGGCAAAATTCAGGAGTGACGAGGCAAAAAGCTGAAAATAAATGCATTAATTAATAAGTCATATTTCCTCTTGTTATTTTTAAAACAGGTTGGGGGGGCTGATTTTCTAGCAGTTTATTTTAAGGAAAGTTGAGTGTGCATCATCAGGGAATAAATGTAATTTTTAAACAGCATGTAAGTGACAGGTATGACCTCTGTTCAGCTGCATCACACAGTCACTCAGCTGCTGTCATCAAAAAAACAAGTAGCTTCTATGAGAAAATGCATTACATGGCACGTATTCTTTTCTCCTCTTGGTACCAATATTGTCATCAGCTCTTAACTCACTCAGCTCAATAGTTCCAAACCCAGAAGCTGAACTCTCGCTGTCACAGATACACACACACACATACATGTCCCTGTAATTGCGTAGACTGCTTGTGCTGGGCAACACAGACAAGGAGCTTGACAAGAGAAAACTGTAACACAGTCAAAGTGTCTTCCGGTAACATACAGAAAAACCTCTTTTATCAGTTTGAAACTCTCTACAGGGCTCTAATCAGAAACTCAAATCTCAAAGCCCCAGAAGATTTCAGACACAAATGCTTTGAGTTAGAAATGCCTTCATTCAGCCCCAGGTCTTGTGTTCACAACTCAGGCTAAGAAGTGACCAGCTGACAGCTACACACAAGAAACGGTGAGCAGCAAACTTGCAGAGACGGGCGCTGGAAAACGAGTGGCACATGCAAAGGCAGTGTGCACACTGAGCTAGCGTTGACATGCTGCAGCTGCTCTCAGGTACACAGGCAGATAAATCTGTCCGGATGTGGTCAACATTGTAGTAAGCTACACAGAATATGTTTTTTTCCCCCCAGAGGCCCTTGCAGCAAACCCACAAGTTTTTTGGAGGCAACTTCACTGCACAGCTTTCAACTTGCTGGATAAATTGTACTGGTTATTCACTGCTGGTTACTGCAATAGTAGCTATTTCCATCCTTGAGCTTATTTCATTTATTTTTCTTTCTTTCATAAATGGCTGAAAGTGGAAAATAATACCTGCTGATTAGATAGATACCTTTTGGGTATAAAACTTCAAAGAAGGCAGAGTAATGATGAAAACATAATAATCGAAGTTTCCACTTAGATTTATTACTTATTGTTACTCTGAATATTTTTCAATTTTCAGAATGCATGCCATCAAGAAAATGCATGGGAAGCTTTCAGGCTTTAGCATTCTGGTTTTTAACAATGGTTCTATTCAGTGTCCATAAACAGTAGATGCAATTTCAGTGAAATCCATAAGCAATAAAGCTACTCGTATTCTAATTCAGGTATCTTGACCCATTATTATCAATTCTGGTTCTTGTGATTATTTAGTCCCATTACAACAGTAAGTGCTAAGTGCTTTCTAAATTAAGATTCATGAGAGTCATTCCAGACATTTTAAGAAAAAACATTTTTAACCTGGTTATTTAAATAACATCTTACACTAAACACACACACATATACACACACACACAAATACTCAAGTCTTCCTTGATGATTACAGTAAGAGCTTTCTTGACAATTTGGAGACTCGATATTTAAATAAAATCATATTTTACACATGCATGGAATTTATTGATGTTAGGTGCTTCCCAATTACTAAAAGCAAAGCTTTCCTTTTGAACTACAACCTAATGACTGTATCCAAACTGCAAGAAAGCTATCCATCATGGCCTTTCATGGGGACCTCACACTGTTGTAGACACACAGCAAAATCCAGTGGGGAGGATACAATTAAATAAGCACAGTCATATTTATTGTCATCTTTGCTCTTCCTCCTTAATTCTGATTAATATTTGCTTATTACCCTCTCTGATTAAATTGTATCAAAAATAAGCATGTGTCTAGGGAGAGCCATGTCTGCCTAGCAAAGTCTGGCATAGTGGACTCTCATCTCATGACTGGGTACACATCATACACGCTTCTTATTCAAATCAGCACAGAGTATTGATGCGGGATATTTTATATTCAACCATAATATATTGGGCACTGGCACCTTATGGGAAAACTTCAGTTCAATGGTTCAGTTGCATCTGAGAACAAGACTCCCAGAGAACTTCATGATTAATCTGCACTGAAGCTTTTCCTTCTAAAAGTCAAGTCTCCTTTTTAGGGAAGGGAGGAAGGGACTTGAAGTTTGGCTCAGGAATGGCGTTTTTATGGAGGGTTTCATAAAGAGCCACACAAAGGATTAAAGGCTAATCATGTCACAGGACTGATGAGCTTTGGTAAAAATAGACGATGTTTGAATTCAGAGATTTGTAACAGACATTTACTGCATCACAGTGCATTGTCTTTCCAGCCAGAACTTGTTCATCTGAACAAGTATTGAGACTGGAGTCAATCATCTATATTTAGCAATTTCCTTCTGTGAGCCACAGAATACATGTCTGCAAATCTGTAGCTAGATCTGGAGATCTAGTGTGAACCCTCTGAGGTCAGTCAATAGCTGATCTACTCAGCAGCTCCTCCCTCAGTGTGGCTTGAAAATGTTAACAGCTCCTCTCCACACTGCACAAAAAAACAAATGTGAGAACTTGATAAATTTGAGATCTTTGTCTCTCAAATTTTCTTGAGTTTAGCCAACAGATTCTAAGCATACTGATGTACTGACCACGCAGACTCATGGTGTAATCAGTACTGTTTCCTGTTCTCAGCAAACCAGGCTAAAACCCATAGAAGATGAGCTTCTAAGACTCTTCCAGAGCTCCAACATTAAGTGCAGCGTTTTTTCCTAGTGTAAACAACCCCCATTCTTTTGTTGAGACCAATTCTAAATGACATCATTGATCTGCGAGAAGAGTATCTAGCAATTAGTTGGATTTTTAACGGTCATGCCATTTGACATATTAAATGTTGTGCATTACTTAAACAATAGAGTAGAAATATCAATAGTCTGGTGCCACTATGTATGGCTCCTTTCCATTAGAGTGCATATATGTGTGAGACTGTGGATGGTGAGTAATAGGGGTCTGTTTATGATATATCTGGTGAAGTCAGCACTTATTCCTTGTACTGTAGCTCTCTGGGAGCAGACAAAAATTACCAGGATTTGTTTATCTTTCTAGGGCTTGATCAGAGGACAATGTTTAGGTTTCTTATGAAATTTAACTGGATTTTACCTTAAGAGTTACCTTTAGCTAGAACTCCCCCACCAACTGTCTCACTAACAACAAGCTCAACAACTCCTTTCCTCACTTAAGAAGAAGGCTCTCCATACTGTTAATGACAAGGGTTATTTTGGGTCTCCATTGCTGCTGTTTTTTTCTTTTCTTCTTCTTCCAGTGCTGTTGTCTAGCCTGGAGAAAAGATGAGGTAAGGGGGAACTAATCTCACCATGAAGGTTATTGGAAGATAGAGCCAGAGTCTCCACATAAGGGCACAGCAGGATGAACAAGAGCCAACAAAGAGCCTGAAGTGCAACTCCGTACTTTGAGGTTTTCATGAACCATTTGGACAAAGCCATGAGAAATCTGGCCTGAATTCAATGAGTCTGCTTTGATCAGAACGTTAGTCTAGAGACCACCTAAGGTCCCTTCCAACCTGACGGATTCGACTATATTATGATTCTATGATTGTCTTTTACATTCACTTTCTCTACAAAGACATGTCTACAAACACTGCCTTGCCATGTCAATCTGGTGAAAGAACCTTAGCAGTCACTAACAAAGTTTGCCTTTAATTGATATTGCTGCACTACAGTTTTGAGTTTGAAAGACTTCAGCCAGACAGTTGCTCTGAAATGCGCTGTCCTATGTCAAAATAAGGTCTTCTCAGTCACTCACTAACTTCTAGTCTCTAGCTAACTTGATAAACTGCACTGGATAGAAACAGTCCCTAGGGCTCCTAAAGCTGTCACTAGATTTTCACCTCTCCTTAGGCCATCAGAGCTGTAAGTTTTCAATCCTGCTATAACTTACATAAGTGAGAAGGAAATGAACAGTGCACATTTCAACTCCTTAAGATCCCTAGATGGTCATACATTTACTTGTGGAGTAGAAATGTTTCATACTGATGGTCACTTGATGCATTTAGACCTCACCTGGCTTTGAGTGATTTCTTTAAAAATATCACATTACTGAGAGAACTTGCCTTCAATAACGTTTTTGTGTTATGGGGAAAAGTTATTTACAACCTTGGTGGGTTCCCCTTTGAAGTCATTTGTCTTGTTGAGAGGGAAAGTGGAGCTAGCCTTTGAAGAGTCTCATTTCATCTTGGATCTCTCCCTTTGAAGTACACTTTACCCCATGGGCATTCCCTGTGGAAAATCTCTCATTGTTCATGGGTCTCCTAAGAAAATATTCCCCAGAGGCATAGTTCCCTGAAGAATAATTTACCTTGGAGATACACTCAGTGATGTATTTTTCATCCTTGCCAACAGCAGGCAGAGTCTAGTTACACCAAGTGCACAAATTATTTGATACAGAAAACACATGATTTCTAGTTTAATACATAGAGGGCAGTTTCATAACACATAGAGTGTCCAAGTCTTGATAAACTCTGCTTCTGTAATGGTGATGGAAAAACTATAAGATATTTCAGTAGCAATGCTCTGCCTTCAGACAGTTCTAATTTTGTTGAGACTTTGATGCTGAAATCTTCTCATTCTTATTTTCCATCAGGAAAAATACTGTGAAAGCCTGGAGAAAATCCTGCCAGCCACTTGCATGTCTGATGGTATTCAAAGGTAGTCATTCTGAGTGTGACAGAAACAAAGAAGAGAAGGTACTTTCTCTCTTTAAAGACTTTTCACAGGGTTTTTTGTTACAGAACTTGAAAAACGGAAAAAGAGAACTTTCCTTTATGGCTCAGTGCACATTGAGGTCTAGTATCTCAGTGAGGTTGCAAACTACAAATTAGGAACATAAACACAAACAAACAGCCACACCTATAGTCCATAAAATCTTTTCAACCATTAAAGCAATGCTGCCTCTATATCCTACCATTGCCTAATTTCAAAGGCATAATAAAGGGTAATTGCTATGCATACAGGATCAGCTCTAGGCATAACCAAAACAAGTAAGTAACTTGGACAGCAAATTTATAGAAAAAAAACAACAACAAAAAACCAAAAAACCCAAACCTCAGACATGACTCCCTGTTTTGTTTATGTCGTAGCCTTAAAAAACCAGACTGGCTGCTGCAGCTGCACTGAGGTGCGTGGTATGCAGGTGATGGGGGCAAGTGGGAGCCCACCCAGAGGCAGAAATCATTGTCCCAAGACTTCTGATCCACCTGGCAGCAGAAAGAGCAGTAAATCTGACCTTATCTGACTCCCCTTAGTGCTTCATTTCTCTCTTTCTTCTTCATGGCAGGAGCGACCTATTTTTGGTCACGTCCCACAACTCCGAAGGGGTGCAGCACTGGAAGCCTAGAATCAGCTCAGTATAACACATATATTCTAAAGCACTGACTTCATTTAGTCTTTGCTAGCAACAAGCATACCATTTTACAGAGTGCCTTGTTCACTCAGGAAATCTAGGGTAAGTTCAGGACTGTTGCAAAAGAATCAGATTAAATTCTCACATTTCATTCTGAACGCAAAGAGAAAGACTCAGAGGATTGCAATGGATAGTATAACATGCACAGTTTGTAGTTTGTTTATATATATATATATACACAAACATATATTTATAAAACTTCAATTACCTCTGAAAATAGAGGATTCTGACAGGAGATAAGAGCTCAGCCAACTTGAGTGCCTCCTTTTAAAATTATGTAACTGATTTGGGTAAAGATAGTATGATATTTCCCATTGCACTATATTTAAGTGTTAATGGATTTTTTGCTATGAAATCTCTATCTCTCTTCTGCAAGGCAACCTTTAGACATCTCACTTGTTTGATATTGTGGTCCTTTCCATGGCAACAGATTGTGATGTCATGCATGGACAGATTATGAGGTCAAAAAGTGCCCAAGATGTAGTTGGAGGAAGAAGTAGGAATGATTCTGAAACTGCATAAACACTTTTCAATGTATTCAAAAGAAGAGGAAAACACACTCAGAGTAAATGCAATAATTTTTTACCCTATCTTGCCAAAGAGGCTTTATGATTGGGTCAGTCATTGCTGTCATCATTATTCTCATTACAACTAAAATAATAGGAAACTTTTGCAAAGGCCATAGCACTGTCAACAACAAAGAGATTTTTGTGTTACATACATAATATTAATTCCATTTTATCACAAACTACATAAAAACTCTTCAAAATGCTCTTTTATCAACAATGAGACTTGAGCTAATGTAAACTATGGATATACACGTTAGGTGTGGATTTGACTTCTTTTTTCTCCTCAGAAGTGTATAGGCATTGAGATCTAAGATTTCAATTCAGCTTTGTTCAAAGAAGGATTTTGTCCACACACGGATTTTTGCTCTAGTCCATCAGCACATCAAATGCTTGTTGGATGTTGCCTGTGGATGTTCTCAATCCTTTGATAAAATTTAATAAATTATAAGGGATTACTGCCTCAATGTTCCCCATAACTTGTCTTATTTCTCCAGCAACACTCACTTCTGAAATGCACTGGCTGATAAATGCAATCTAGCTCAATGTATACATGGTCATTTACACAGAACAAGTTTGGTTATGCAAAGTCTGGATAAGACACACCAAACACTATGTAGGGAGAAACTGAGTGCCATACACTTTTCCAGCAACCACACAGGATGCTTTAAAACCAATTCAAATGCCTCTATGCAACACTAAAAGGTGAAGGTTGCAGGTACCTTTCTTCATGTCATATTATTCCTCTATAAAAAGCTGATAATCCTACAGTCCAGTAAAGTGCCAGAATAAAAACATCACAGTCTGGCCAAGTAGATAAAATGGTAGTCAGAGGTCTCCATTGTTGTTCAATGAAAATATAAAAGTCTAAATGGAAATTCTGCTAAAAATTATACTTATGTCTTTCTTTTTATATAAGTATAAAAACCAGCAAGATACCAGGAAGATGCACATCAGTAAATCAGATTAAACAAAGACCTTTCCCAGTAAATCACACTGTGTCTTACCTCTTTACAGTAGGAGATATATTAACATCATAAGTGTTGAACGGCATTAACCAAAGTTTTGAGCGTGGAAGACTATGGAATGGCACTCTACAGCTTAGTTTGTGACTGATGATTCAACAGGGAGCTATAGTCAACCCTCTGCTCAACTTCAATCCCTTCCAGCCATATTCTGCTCTGTTTCACACATCCATGTCTATGTGCTAACATCTTATCTACACAATGATGTACATAGATGTAAAAAACCTCTGCCTTATTTCTTTGCACAGACGTGCCATCCAATGCTTAATGCCTTGATTTTGTCAAAATTTTTTTAACTTACTGAGCGATTCCTTAAACACAGTTTCATTATATCTCAAATTTGGGATAGAAATGGGAGATAGAGGGAGAAATTTATTCAATGAATAGGAACATATCTTAGCAGAATATATATTTAGCGCTGGTACTGTTTTTAGTAGGATATTGTAAGGTTCACAAGGATAAACATGGCCAGAAAGAATGACACAATCATGGGATTTTAAGAACAAATCTAGACACGATCCCCAGTTCAAAAAGCAGCGAAATTGCTGGTCGCATGACCATGAGAGAATAGATCGAGGGAAAAATTATTATATTTACCTGTTTTCTTACATTTTTCCCCTGGAGATACACTATTGACTCCTGTTGAGAGAGAATATTGGGCTAGATGGAGCTCTGGTCTGCCTGAAGATGTTAAACTCTTGCCTTTACTCCACTATAGTAAATGCTGAAAGCTGAAATGAAAAGGATAGTACTATGGCTTGACTATACTTTCATAATAAAGTCCATCCTTGTTAAATAAAAATATCAGCAAGTTCAAATGAATTCAAATTTAAACTGTATCTATAAACATAATATTGTTTACATCTTTCATTTATGATGATATTTCAGTTGAGTTGTGCTAGAATTGCCCTGCTTTTGCGCTGTGTCATAAAATGGAAGCATATATTACATTAAGCAGTAAGGAGCTGTATCTCATTTAAAACATATAACCACATCATTTCATAGATATATATCTATATATAGATATATATCTATGAACAATGAAATTGCCCCAAAATTAAAACCCTCCTGGCAGTGTATTTGTAAACACAATCAGCCTATAATCCAATAAAGAGACTGCTTTGAATTAATGTGAATTGCTTCTCTCTTCTTCCTTTACAAATGTAGCTTTTCTTCTGAATTTCCTCACTCCCTCTCTTTGTTTCACTAAAAATAATTGTAGTGATTTTCTTCTTCCCTTATAAACAGCAGAGACATTTGAAAAGTAGAATAAAATGAAGTTGAAAAAAAAATAACAAAAGAAGCAGATATAATTCCTTTTATACCTGCAAATAGAAAAAAAAATACCAAATCTAATTTCTCAGAACTTCTGTCGTGAAGTTCTATCACTTTGCATTTTAAAAAGAAACCATCACTTCAATCATTTTTTATGATTCTGATAATGAAAATGAAAGCTAGATTGTTAAATGGAAAGTGCAATAGTTTTATATACACATAAAAAGAAATAGTTTCTTTAATTTTGGTGGTTTAAAACAAAATTTTCCAAATGACATCCTTTTAGTTATAATTCATTAACCTTCTACACAACAATATTTGGTACAAAAGCAAATCTTAAGATATACGGATACAAATGAAATATTTAGAGTTTAATCCTTGAACAAGACAGGGATTCAAAGGGAGATGCGTGACTTGTAATATTTGTTGTACTGAGATAAAAAAAGAAAAGAAAGACCTTATTCTCAATACAAAATACACAGAATTTGGAGGATAAATTGAAGATTGATATACTTGAAATATTCAGCTACAAGGGGTTTGTTTATTTTTCCCCACTTAGTATGTGCTTTTCTTCAAATTTTCAGAAATTGGTGATACTGAAAACAATTTGGGGAAACTACAAAGAATGCTGTACTTACTCGTGGGGATTTTTATTTTTACATCAGGAAGCAGAAGAAACATTTTCTAATAAATTCTTAGTCAGCTATTAAACTTTCTCGGCTAGACATGATAACTATATAGACCAGATGGTATCAATTCCGTGTTCCTGACTGGTGCTAGCAGAATTTTTACTTATTTTCTCAACAGAATGTTATATATCTGCTCGTCTTAAGATGGTAGGTTCAGAAATAGGTTTGCTTAAGTGGATATAGGATTGGTGCTCCCTCATGCTGCAAGGAAACCACTTCAAGAATACTTGTTCTCCCATCTCATACCTTGCAAAGGGAAATATATCCTCTTTACATTGCTCTTTGCCCTAAAATACACCACCTTGAGATTTTCTTGTTCGATAGAAGTCAATGGCTAAGTCCCACATATCTCAGGAGGGCTGTGATACTGTGATACCAACCCAGAATATCCATTTCAGACCTTTGGAAGTGAGAGTGGGAGGCTATGTGACGACTGGAGTTGCATTCTTTAAATCCTCTCCTTTCTCTATCACGCTGCAGAGAATGTCTTAGAGAAATAAGATGGAAGACAACAGCCAAGGTGTCAGACAAACAGGCAAATGGCAAAGGCTGTACAAAGTGAAGACTCAAAGACTGCAGGTACATAAACCCCAGAATTTAGGTGGAAAGAAAAAGGGACAACTTAGGAGACTCTCATGTCTCTGTCCTCTTAAGCAGGTCTCAACGTGGGACTACCTCAGCTGCTCCTCAAATATACACGTCCCACAAGACCACGAAGAAGCCATTTTTCTTCATCAGCATAGACCAGTCATGGCAGGCCAGCTGGCCACAGGCTCTTCCCCAATCAACGGACAAAACAGGGCCCTGGGGAAGACCCTCCTTTCCTCATTCTCCTGCTTTCCCCTCCAGAGCCACTGGCCCTCCCTTCTCCCCAAGTGGCTTCACATCAGAGACGGTCTGTTTCTTTAAATCCTTCGGCTTAGATTGGTTGCAGGCATCTGGGAGTCTGTGGCCAAAACTAAAGCCAGGGACAATTCCTGAACAAGTAAGCTCACAATGCCCTGTTTATTTATACAGCACAAATGATTGAAATCATTATGCCCCAGACTAGTGGGACCTATTTATAAACAGCATCTTAAGATGAGCAATATAGCAGGACTCTTCACCGCTTCACAACAAGCGCCAGCGCCATCCCCCCATCCCCACTATAAAGCTCCAAAGGCCCTTCTGACTTGCCACATGAAAGATGCATTCCTTGCCTGTTAAATTAAAATCTAATCATTTTCTGCAGTAAACAAGGCACAAAGAACACTCTCGAAATTACGGGATGAAAACCAGCAACACTAAGGGCCAAACTCTCCCTTCAGATCTATCCTACCGCTCTCTGACAAGTGCAATCACTTAAACGTTTGAGTGCTTAACAACAGCCACCCCACCAGACGTTTGATCTGCCTGCTATTTCACCCTCTTCCATAAATTATGGATCTTCAGATCTGCGTGTCCTCCATGTTTGTGATGGCTGGTGTCCAACAGAGAGGAGGCTTGGGAAGAAGAGGATATTTCTCTCAAAACACTTAAATTACTCCTATGTTTTTGTCTATACAAAGCAGATCTGGAACTATTTAAGTGGGCATCAGTCGCGTTTGGAGCCTTGGAAGGAACAACTTTTCCTTCTCATCCTCCTCAGACACTTATCTAACCTAAACAAAATGCAAGATCTTAACGGCAGCCTCACACTTCAGTGCCATCTGGACATTTGACTAGCAGCAGCACCCTTTGACGCTCAAACTGCTCCTGCCATGGCTTAGCAATCCTTGTGCAACAGGACAAGAGCAGAGCTGGAGTTGTGAGATGGTGGCAGATCCCATGGGGGGCCACAGGCTGGCTTTTCAATTTGTCCCACATTAGCCTTGAGTCAATGCAGGTGACAGATCCCTTATAGATCCTATGAACCAAAAGCGTCAGAAGATTATTTGAGCCGTATACCTTTTATGATCTTACCAATTTAACTGCAGTAATCACAATGAGTCCTTGATATGATTAGAATTTCAGAGTTAATATGGCTTAGCACCTCCACAGTGCTTTGCATTTTTTCTCTTCAGAATAAAGAACAAGCAATAACTAATTGCTCTTCAGAAAAATACTTTTATTATCACAGTTTTATGAGGTGAAAACTAAAAGGTTAAGTAACTTGCCTGAAGTCATTCAATAAGTTGCACCAGGATTAAAATTTAGGAGTTACTGGCTGTCAGCCCTGTATTCAACCACTGGACCACTCTGCCTTTTATTATAAGGATTTAATTTACTTGGCAGAGGATGCCTCTTTCATGTGGTGAGCCATATAGCACTATTCTAATGGGGCTGAAGAAAGGTGAGAAGGCCAGAAGGTGAATTGATGAAGAGTCACATCCCAGTAATTGTCTTTACAAATCTTGATCTAATAGCAGATTGCTTCTACTCCCTAAAAACCTGACTCCTTTCAAAATATGAATGCTCAAAAGCAAGCATCTAAATTCCTATCGAGGCATGTAGAGAAAGAACCCGAGATGTAAGGAAACTGTGACAACTAGGTGCCTCTGATATTTTGAGATCTATTTCCCACATATTTCATGAAAACTCAGGGAACGTTTTGACACCTAAACATCAGAACATATGTATTCTTCACCCAGTCTTCAGCTCTTGATTTGAGTTCTTGTCTACGTTTTTTTTTTCCTGTGATATTCTTCTTTTGAAACTCCCCTTTGCCTTTAGTGTAGACTATTGAAAAGCTGAAAATTCAATATAGACAAGGGTGCATGCATCTGTGGGCATGTTTGCACGCATGATGGCAGCAACTATATAGCTAGAGATACATTCTCATGTATTTGGTTTTCACAGCTTAATTTGTTAATAAAGTTCTGCAGGTACTGACAATTGATGAATTGGTGATCACCAACTGGAAGTGACAACAGAAACAAATCTCTATGTCTCTGTATGCACTCTTATGAGAGAAAAAGCGATCACGTTTTGGACAATCACATCTCTACATATTTACATCTCTTAGAGCGTCCAATGAAAATTAGCCTCATAAAGAATTTATATAGAGTCAGGTGAGCTTTGTCAACATTGCATTCCAACTGTGCAGGTGTATCATGTGGAGTCACCCTCCTTGAAAGAGTTTAAGAGATGACTGGATGTCATACCTAGGGAAGTGGTCTAGTGGTTGATAGGGATGGGACAAAGGCTAGACTCAATGAGCTTAAAGTTCTCTTCCATCTGAAACAATTCTACTGTAAATTCACCACTAAATAAAGACGCTGTCTTTTATGTTCCTGTGGAATAAGTCAAAATATAGAGTCACAAAGGCAAGGAAAGAATTGTCAAAAGAACAGTAATGACAGTTATGAGAATGCCTTTCGAGACATGAAGAAAGAACAAAATCTGTGTCTGAACACAGACTAGTTCCTGCAACAGAAAAAGAAAGCAGTGACCATATAAGACTCGAAGAAAAGAAAGATCATTGTCATTAGTGAGAGAAAAACCTTGAAGATACAAAACATTTTAAAGACAGTGAGGAAAAATAACGAGAACTTGATAATAGGAAAGAAATCTTGTGTCAGAGGTTAAAATTTGCAAGAATGAGAAAGCAGTCATTGCTGAAAATGTATCCTGATTTGTGAAAACCACCACTAAAATCACCTAACAAATGAGAAGGGCACATACAGCAATATATTGTAATTATTTTTGTGTACAGCAGATCCACACACATTTGTCAAAAGCACAGTAAAAGTGACTTGTTTAAACTCTGGAAAGGTTTACTGACACCTCATTTCATCTAACCTGCTTGCTTTCTTTAAGCATGAGTTCTTTGATTTATTCAGTTCTTTGTCATTGGGGCCCAGCACTGCAGCAGTTACCCAGTGTCATGGGACAAAGACCCATGAGTGTACTTGCTCACTCCTCTCCTTCCCGGCCGAACGGGCAAGGGAACCGGAGACAAGGGGAAAACCCACATAGGTTGAAAAGAGAACAGTTTAACAGAACAACAAGAAGATGAAACAAGTCCAGGAAAAGACAGTTACAACAGTAAATGAGGGGATACACAAAAGGAACGGTGTGTGCTGCAGCTGCTCACAACTTGAGACTCAACACAACTGCTCTGCACCAGCAGCCGAACCATGGTTGCCGGCATCCCTCCTGGCCCACTCCCCACTGATATATACTGGACACGAAGTCAGGATGGGCTCGAATACCTGTTGGCCAGCCTGGGTCAGCTGCCCATGCTGTACCCCTTCCTACTGCCCCATCGAAGTTAACCCTATCCTAGCCCAAACCAGGACACCTGGACAGCACAAAACTGTCCACTGCCCTACATCTCTTCTGCTTTACATTCACAAGAACGGATATGGAACCTATGTTTAACCCACTTTGTTAGCAGTGAGAGCTGGATTTCTCTTGGGAACACGTGCTGTTCTTGACAGATTGGTAGTCAATGAAGAAAAAAATAGTGGAAAGACATCCACAATGCTCATCTGGCTTAGGTCTGAGGAGCCTCTTAGGCCACGTAACTCAAATTACTGCTGGTAACATTGAAAGATGAGCAATATTTGACAGATTCCCCAGTGATCCAAGTGAACCCATGCTAAAAATCTTTTCATCAGCTGTAACTCAAATTAGGATTTTTTTGAAAAAAAAATCTAGGATTGGTTCCTTCCATATTGAAAATACGCCACAAGTATAAAGAGTTTTACCAGGTTTCAGGGAGGACCTGAGGAGTACAATGACATTGAAGAAATATTAGTTGTCTTTCTCTTGACAGGGATCTCAAGGCTCCTGAAAATTAGCAATGTTCCCTCAGCTCATAAGCAGCTAACAGCAATGGGGGCTCTGCTGGTGGCATTCTAACAGGAGAACATTTCTTATCAGGACTGTACTCATTGCCACTGTCAGCAATTCACAGAATGGACAGTGATCTTCAGGGGTTTTTTTTAAATCATTCTCTTCTTTTTCTCTCCATCTTTTAGTTTGTTTGGGTTTTTGTAAAAGAGAACTTGTCTTCTGTTGCCCAACTGCTAATATTTGAGTTCCTAGGGTGCATTGCCCACTTCTTTCTTCTAATCTTCTCTGTCTGCTGTAATAACTTTATCCCCTGCACATCCTGTGTGGTTCTGAACCCATGCAAGTTCAAGGCTGGTGATTCCTCCATGTAATTTCTCGGGTTCCCTGTATCAGAAACACCTTCTACAGCTGTACATCTTCTTCTGGGAACCACGCTGCCTCTGCTTGGTCTTGTGAGAGCGTATCAGTCCTACCACCTGCAAAGGTGAGGAGCCTAATCCCTCTTGCTTTGTAGCATCTGTTTCTCCCTCTGGTCTACTTCCAGTGATTCTATGTCTCCAGAACCATTCCTGTGGCAGAAAATGCCAGTGATAGTCCCAGCCATCTTCATGTAAACCACATTCCCTTACATTCTTGATACAAATGGGGTGAGCTGGTGCCTCACAGAGATATTGAATTTAGCTGACACAAGGTCAAATGAGGTCTGTAGGCATGTGATCTAAACACAAGTCCAGGCTTCCTACAGGGCCCATGTTGAAGCGCAGAGCCAGAAGCAGGATAGTATTGACACAGCATTTCCTTTTTCTCTGTAACGAATGCTAAGACAGCTAGTGCTCCTAACTTAACGTTTTTGCCAGGAAATTTGAAGACAAACTCTGCCTTCAGCTATACATGTAAATCATTGTGGGGTTATATGCATGAAAACAAGAGCAAAACTTAGACCACAAATTTTCCAGGGGAAAACAAGTGCTGCATTTCAGGCAATTAGAAGCAGTAGAGTAAACATTTAGTCACCATTGACTCATGAGCAGAAAAACACAGTAGTCAATTACAGCTTTTGGCAGCAATAATTAATATGGTGTTGATGAAAACTATGTTTTTCACTCAACATACAAAGCTATTCCAGGTAATTAAATGTAACCTCATCTATATGTAATTTGTCTTTAATCTGCACATGGTACAGTATTTCAACCTCATATCCTCTGTTCTGGGGGGGAAATAATATAGGAACATTACCTAAAGCATCTACCCAATAACCCCAACATGATTTGTTTACATTTAAAACTGTATCACACTGTATGATTAAATGTTTGACTATGAAAAGGTTTGTAATTTAATCATTTTCACAATCTGACGTTATCTACATAAATCAGACATAAAGAGTAAATCAAGAGATCCATTTTAACTGTGTAGACCACATAGACTTATTTTTTCTTTGTATATTTTAACATTCTGGAGCTTTTCCAGTGTCATTCAATTGAAAGAAAGTAAATACTTAAAGAAAAGGCCGCTTTTGCCATTTCTGATGGAGGATTTGTGGTGTTGTGAAGTTTCAGAGAACAGAAAGAGATGTTACGTGCAAAGCAGCATTCAGTGTGCTATATTGACCTGGTTTTACAAACTGCAGATAATCTACATTACTCATTGAAGCTAATGGAACTTGAAATACACCTCTGAAAGTTAATGTGTATCACTACCATCTAAATCACTGCTTATAAACCCAAGTAATTTGAAGCCAACATTTACAGCTAAACTCACCATTTCCAGCTGCAGTTATATAGCAGAGGAAAAAAAAAAAAAAAAAAACAAAAAGAAAAATTATTTTGCAGAACAAAAAAACTCCACTCA
>WBNH01010942.1:119090-198870 GCA_013401255.1 Urocolius indicus | reverse complement strand
AAGAAAACATGTACAGGTAACTAAACCGTTTCCAGAGGCAAGTATAGACAAGAGGAAAAAAAAAAAAAAAAAACAGAAAGAGAAATTATCTTGCATCTCAAGAAGACTCAATTTACTGACTTTTAGATTTGCACGAATTTCTTTGCATGTGAGGCTTTGAGGTGCTCCTCCATAAACTGGTTGCCAGTTAAAGCGTCATGTGATTGCTACCAAGGTGTACTCTTACTGAACTAGTTTAAATTCTGTGGCTAATATCCCTGCTATTTTTACATCTGAGCTGCAGGTTAGTTATCCTTATTAGGTTTTAAGAACATCATAAGCCTGCAGAAAAGATAAACTTTTATATCATATGAAATTAAGAAGGATTGCTATTACCTTTAGCAAATACTAACCACTCTGTATTCTTCCTGAAACAGTAACTTGGACATCTCTTTAGCACAAGGAGGTCCCGTTCCATAACATTGTCATAGCTTTATAGCTTGTAAATAAAATGCACTGCTATTGAACAACAAAACATCAGGTACTGGGCCTTTAGTCCTGTTAACCTTTCTGATAACCGGTTTAGCTTAATTCATAAAAGCTAGGTAATGCTCAACTATGATCAATTCTCCCAAATTAAATGACATTAAAACATGACTAAGATTTTTTCAACCAATACATTTTTACCTCTAGTGGCGTAACAAACTATTCTGTATTGGTGACTTACACTTTTGTTGACCTAACCATTACTAAGAGGCTGCATTTTTCAGAAGCAGTTACAATGTCTTTGAGCAAAATTCAGGAAAGATGTGTGATCCGTTCAGGTGGGTTTTTGGCCCACAAAATCTATTTAATGCAAAACTGTAAGACTTTGATACCAACGAAACTCCCTGGCTTTGGCATCAATCATAGTCTTTCCCTGAGAATGAGCAATGAGAGTCTTTAACAATTCCAGAGGAGGCTCAAACCAAAACAAATGGCACAATAAACAAAAAGCACAACACAGTGCCCTACTTGTGTTATTTATTTGAAGGAACAAAATAGCTTTTCCAGAAACCATCTGTACATTGTTAGAGAGGAGTGAATTACCTATAGCCTTCAAAGGAAAACAGTGCCGTTAAGTTTAACTCAGAGGTTGGAAGGAATTAGGTTACTGAATGTGGGCCCAAGCTTGTAGACTTAAACGCTTCTCTGGATTTTGTCTCACTGGTTACAAAGAACCCAGGTACACAGGGATGCAGGTTTTCAACAAAGAGACATTGCCACAACTGTCAGATCTGGAGCCAGGCTTGCCAATACCCAACTCTACTTTGAAGTTGTCTTCTGAAGCACCATAACAATAGGAGGGGGAAAAAAAATCCTTAATGTCCTCTGGCTAGAGGGTAGAATTACAGATGGTAGGCTAGGTTTCATGCACAAAAACTGTTAGCCAAGACCTAAAAATCATGAGTTTGAAATAATAAAGTGCATGCTGAAGTCTCTAGAGTCACCTTTGGTTTTGATTGGTGCACTTGGGCACACATTCAAGCTTTTCACCACAACCACAGAGACTGGAAGCTGCTTTCTTTTAAATGAAAGATGAGATTCTCACATGGTTACTTCATTTCAGGAATGGATACTTGAAAGAAAATACCAGTCAGGGCAAGTTTCATGATAAAATGGCAAAAACTGGCAACACTATGGGTCTTTTCAAAACTCATGAATCTCAAAAGAAACCAGGCAAAATCCACTTGGTTTCAGGTTTCACAGAAGCTTGCAGCTCAGCTCCAGTTTGTCCTAAAGTTCACTAAAGTTCAGCCTTTCAAGTCATTCTGACTTGATTTATAGGGTTTTTTTTTCCTAAACCATATAAAACTTGGGGTATTAGATGGATTTGACATGAGCCAGGTGGAGCTCAGTAGGTCAGATGGTGCCTTGATTTCAAATTTTCAGTCTGTTTAACAGAAAGCAAAATTCTATCTTCCTCTGAAGCCAGAGAAAATTTCACATGATCTTCTGTGAGCCAAATTTTCTTACTGCAGAGCTTGTGGGATTCACAGAAGCCCATGTTTGTGTAACTGTGCAGTGAGGCTAGTCTTCGGGGACCTAGCATAACACCTAAGGAGAAAGTCAGGAATCCTGGAAGCACAACAAAAGGAAAGGTGTGGAGGTGTCTGCTGCAAAGAGAGTATTTACCTTTCCCAAGGATACAGAGCACCACAGTCAGTCCTCACCACAATCTTTACTAGAGCCTGAGGCTCAATTTTCTAAAAGATATGGTAAACTAGTGCACCTTTGCACAAAGTACACTTATAGCGTATGTTCCTTGGTGCTGAGAGGCTCTTTCTTTCCATCACAACTAATAGAGGCAGAGGAAATGCAGTATCATTCTCAAATAGTTTTCTAATCATCAAATATTTTCCATTTCTTATTCAGATAAAAGTTGAAACCTCAAAACTCTTCCTGAACTGACAACTCCAAAAAGTTCAGGTCAAGACAGCTAAAAATCACTACTCCAATTATATCAAAGTGGTCAGTGTACATTTTAGCTATCAGCTACAAAGCCACTGCCAATTTGATGTTATTATTAATACATAAAAAGCCACATATTTTACAAATGTGCTTTGTGAAATGATTCATGGAAATGTTTACCTACAAGACTCTGTGGAGCTACTCACAATGCAGTTGCTGCCATCACTTTTGTTCTCAAGAGTTTTAATGCCCAAAAGTCATATTTGAAATGATTGCTTTTCTCTTTTATTTACCTTTGATTTTTATGGTGAAATTCTTACTCTAGTTAAGTATGGCCAGTTGTCATCCATTAACCCATTACTCAAAATTCTATCATAAAGGGAGAATTCCACTATTTCAACACCTTTGTTTCTCCAGCACGCACACTCCATGAATACAAACTGAAGCTCTGAAGGACGTGTTAAATTATTGCCACTATTTTCTGCTTTAGCAAGAATGCAGAAGGTTGTGTGTTTATCAGCATCATTCTCATATAGTCATTAAATTTCTCCCAACGTTGTTTTTTATAATCTTTTATAATCCTATGAAATTCTAGACTGTAGTTTGGGAAAGTAATTATTCATTTGATACACTTCATTCGAAGGGTTACCACAGATCCTTATCTCTATAAGTTAGATCACAATATGTCTCATTAGAAACTTTATAGGAAGTTCATTTCAGGGTGAAAGTCATGCTTGGGCATTTCAAAGGCCCCTAAAGCCCAAATTTAATCCAAATAATTTTCGGTCCCTCTACCAGATACGTTAATTGGTACAAACAGTTGCCCTATGCTCCTTCATACAATTAGCAGAGAGATCTCATTTCTTAAGTTGATTATATGGTCAATTTGGGGCAACAGTGCTTCTAAATTCTGTCCCCGGATAAATGCTTTAGTTCAGGATCTGCAAATGCAGACCTCAGATGCCAAGCATACATCTTCCACAAAACCTGAGCTTTCTCTGAAAATTCCAACCCCCACCCAGATTTCAAGATGGGAGGGAAATAATAAGAGCCTGAATTTGTTCCTTCTGTCCTGTTACTGAAATATGCAGCCCTTATAATCCGTGATTACTTCAAACCATAAACCCAAAACTCAGGAGGTATCTGCAGTCTCTGTGGAGTTACTTGTCAATCTGGCCACTGAAGACTTTCAGGTCCATTTTGGAGCAGGATAAGAGACATCTCCATATGATCAAGCCTCCACTGCTAAAAGCTGATAATGATCTGGTTTTCTTTCATATTTTCTATACTAAGTCACGTTGTATGGAGTGGTTGTTCAGGCACTCCATATTATTCATTTCTTCCTGTATATGTATGCAGCCATCCACCTATTTCATGTTATATTTCTTCTAGACATTAGTGCAAAAGGAACCATATTGAGCACTCTGTGGTCGACAGTTTGGTTAGAAAATGAGCGCTTATTGCATGTTAATGTATCTGTGAATCAGTCATTCTGATTACATCCAAGATCATGTAAACAAGTGAAATACCATGCTTGTGTGTAAACTCACAGTAACGTTACATGCAGGAGTCCTGGGTTTCTGACCTCCTCCTCTTTTAGCTTAGCTCTCCCTTGAGCATTTATTCATTTGTTTGCCCTTGCCAAAAAAATTATTCACCTAAACACAGCCCCCTCGTGATGTCAGTGGAAGTCTGAGCAACCTACGGCAGGGAATGTTCAGAGCTTATATTGCTACAAAACAATGTTGTCTTCTGGTTTGTTTTCTTGGATATCCTGTTCTGTGAGGAGAATAATCCTGTAACTAAGACTGACTTGTGATTTTTCACAATATAACAACATATAACAAAAATGCCTCTATTTCACCTTTTACTGATTAAATATCTCCAGTGCCTTGAGCCTTAGACATGCAGGCACACAAGTCATTTTATGCACATGAACAATCCCACTGAACTCCCTGGGTCTACACATGTGTAGCATTCACATCAGCAAGATCAAGAACCAGTTTTGTCAAGAACATCTGTGGCAAAGGAATCTTCCTGCAAATAAACAGTGTCTACATTAGCAAACCTCGTAGCTTTGCTTCAGTGCTCAGTCACCCACAAAAGTCACTTACTGCCTTGCATAACACTTGCTTTCAGCAATATCCCTTAAGTAATTTGCTTTAAATTCTTTAAACACTCTGATAGCATAGTTTACTGAAGCTTTCAGAAAATTAAAAGAAAGAGAAAGGTTATAACCACTTATTGCAGGTAGTTACAAGTCATTGCAAACGGTGTGTTTGAAAAACCAGAGTTAACAACTTGCCAACTGATATTTCATTTTGCATTGCTTAGTGGTCAGGATAATGGCTTCCTATCTTTGGTTTTTTTTTTTTTTCCACCTGATAATGTTGAATTTTTGAGCAACAGCGTAAGCACAAGAACAGTTTGTGTAAGTAAATGAACCGTGTCAGCAACTGTAATTCAGTCAGCATTGGAAACATGATAAAAATGTATTAAATGATTTGTGATGGTTTCTCTCTGCAAGAAGGCAAATCTATTTGAACAAAAAAGAAAAAAGAATTAACTAGAATTTGAAACTGCAATAATAAAAATGTCATGTCCCTTTAAATAGTATATGAGTGCTCAGATATTCCACATCTTAAGTGGTATGTCATTCTAAAGAAACTAAGCAAAGTAATTTGTGGCTAAACGTACAGTGTTTCAGGAGGATCTCTCTACAGGTAGATTAAACAGAGAAGTCCAGGACAAAACCAAATTCATCTGTGTAACTATGGTCAAACAAACAATACATTTTACACAACATAAAACATAAGCTGCAGTGTTATATGGCAGCTAAAACTCTGCCATCGATTCCCAAAGATATTGACTTTATTTTATCAAAATGTATGTATTCATCACTGCTGCATCAACGATATTCTGTATTTTATATGTAAATAATCTATTCTATTCCCTTGATCATGTTAATCTTACTAATGACAAATTACCATTCTCCACATACAGTTCCTAGATTTACAAATTATCACTCTTGCTTTCAGGGGACTGAGAATCAGCCACGCTTGCTAATGCCTCCATGGATCGCCTGACACATAGCAGATTTTTATATTCCCTTTTAAAGCATTCATTTCGCAAGAAATAATTTATAAATCTGGCTATCACTCGCACTTATCCTCTTACTGCTTGAGGGGGAAAAAGAACAAGATCAAATTGGGAGGATTATTAACAATTTAAGAACTTTATTTGCTTCAATTAACTCTTTGCAAGAAGAGCTGCATGCTAGAGCTCATTGGTTTTAGGAAAGGAAGGTGAAGTGCCCTGTCTATTCGGCTGTGGTGGAGAACGTGGTCAAGTGAAAACTATTATCTACTCTAAAAAACTATTATTTGGTTTCTGACTTTAGATAAAATAGATTTTAAACACACATTTAAACCTAAGAGCTCCTTTCAGTGAATAAAACATGACTTGCATTAAGGAAATACAACTGTGACAAATCAAGCAAGCACCTGTACATACTGGAGACAAAATGTTGCCATACTGGGACTCATCCTTCCCTCTTCACTAGACATTTCCTTTGTAGTTGTGAAAGTGATGGCACAACGGAGACTGAGATCCTCCAATTTCACCTTTCCATCAGTTTCACCTGTCTTGGTGTAACCCCTGACTGCAGCCTTCTCATTCCCATGCAGAGACAAAATGCTTGTGATGGTCACAGCATAGTTTGCTACCCTCTATTACAAAAAGCTCCTTGGCAGTGCAGAGTACTGAACAGCACTAATTGTAATTACTGGGCAACTGCTGGAAAGGCAAGGCAGGCAGCTCTTCCTGCACTGTAAAAATATTTTAAGAGTCACTTTGAAGATTCCTGTCACCCCCTCAGGGCCATGGACAATAGGGGGAGGACCCACAATGTAAGATGGGTGCCTAAATAGCAGCTAAGATGGGTCAGAGTTTCCCTGTTAGCTTCCATCTTCCTCTCCAGAAAAGGTCTCCTGAAGCTCCTGCTATTATCGTGAAGATGTCTTAGATACCCAGCACATCTGAAATGCTAAAATGTACCTAGATTCAAGTGACTGAACACCTCCCATTGAACCCAAGATGTCCTTACCATAGCCAGTGAAGGTTTCTGTTTCCATAATAACAGATAACACTAATTGTAATCACTATCAGTATCTTCTGGCAGAGTAATGTCTGTGTGACAAATGCTTAGAAATAAAAATAACACTAGCAAAGCTCCTGACATCTACTACAATGTGATCTAGTGTATACTATACAGATGATGCCAACATGTTCATTCCTCTGGTCAGATCCCAGAGAGAGCTTGTATGAATGGGTTCATAAAATCCAACCCCTCACACTTTGAATTAACAAGTGAATTCCATTGAGATCACCGTGAGGCAAAACTCAGGACCCTCCTAGGTTGACAGTCTTTCTTATTCACATGGTGCATCTGTGTCACTGATGCCCTTCACTCAACACCTTTCCATAGGAGAAAAGACAGTAAAAAGCCCACAGCTGATAAATTCTAATGCTGCAGGGAAAAAAAGTGACTGTGAAATCCTCCTTTAGCTTCTGCTGCCCAACCATTCCCCATACACAACTACAGCACTGACCATATATGTGACAGGATTTTACTGCTTAGGAAGACTTTTCTGCCTATGGAATAACTTTAGCAACCTCGTGGGATCTCTAATTAGCAGGATATATTTTTTTAAACAGACTCCAAAATCCCATTTCTGCTTCACTAAATCAAGGTTCTTTTTTGTGCCATCTCAGTGTCCATAAGTATTTACGATCCTCTTGATGCACTCATTGGCCTGTACAGTACGGCCATTCCCATTTGTCACTTTGATATGTGTTTAGGGAGCACCTAAAACACAGACTAGATCAATGATTATAATAGTTAGTCATGTAAATTCTCCTTAGTTCAAAGGTCATTGTCACAATAGACTTTCAGAAGCACTGCAGTCTCATTTATAGAAACCTATTTCTGATATTTATTCATTGTGAGATTATATATAAATATATATATATGTATCTTAGGGATGAGCAAAAAGACAGAAAGAGGATGACATTTGGACTCAGATAATAAATACATGCTTAAATGCAAACTTCTTGATAACTCTCATATAGAAAAACTAAGAAGGTAAGATTTGAAAAAGGAAACAATTAGTTTTGTGTTTAGAGAATAGTATTTCTTTTCCCTCTGAGCTCTTTAAAGCCTCTATGGAAGGCATCTTATTACAGATACGTTTGTCTATTTACATTCCCTTTGTGAATACCAGGATAGAACCTGACTCTGCTGCCCACCACTTCTTACAGAAAGGTTTAAAATGCTGCATCTTGCCTTGCATGAAGGACTCCCAGCTCTTACTATTGCCAGTACCTATTCTTAAAAGAGTTAGCTTATGGAACTATGCAGTCTTGGGCCAAATTTCAGTTACAAACAAGTGCATCCAAAAAAAAAGCGTCTGCTCCACTCTGTGGCACAGTTTGAGCTGGCTGGGATTCCATTGCACTTACATTGTGATTATTCTTTCCCATGTAGCTGTAGCAGAACCAACTCTACATGGCTACCGCAGAAAGGAAAAAAAAAAAAATCAAAGTGTAACTCCAGGGTAATTGCAGCAGGTAAATCCAGAGTGGTTTGTGCAGTTACTCTCATGTTAACTTCAGCAGGAGTCTAAGCGTTGCTGCCTACAAACATCCATTCATAGGTTTAGTCACATGAATCATTCGGGGACAGCCAATGAAAATATTTGGTGAGTAAACTTCCATCTATGTTTATAGGCTCCAGTCCTAACAGGGAGCTAATAAGCAATTCAGATATGTAGTTTGTATCTTCATATGCATTAATGTTAATTACATGTAACCAGAATTATAAAGACAATGTAATTACATTCTAATTATAGCATAACCACAGCCACTGTATTATGTGTAGCCTAGTTTCTAAGAAAGCTTTTGCTCCCTATAGACATAGAATTTTAATACATGCTTTTATTCTTGGTTTATGTATCCCACCCTCCAACAACACTTACCTGAGCACTCATATAAGCTTTTGACCCACTTTTTATTGACAGAAGAGCAAGTTAAATATTATCTAACCATATTTTAAATGTAAAGATACTCATATTGCCTTTACTCATTATAAAGCAGGAGAAACTGAGGAATTTTACAGGCAGAGGTGCTTCCCTTTGTATACACAATACTCAAACCTTAATTAATCAACTCATAGTGTTACTCGTAGCTGTCTATACTGTCTATGAAGAACTGCTGGAAGACCTGACAGCTAGGTAAAGAAGCATCGTAACAGTTACTAGATAAATGGAATGTATAACAAACAGGTAATAGATACATTCTAAGTGTTCCTTTTCTGGAGTCACACTGGTATGACAGCTGTAAGAGCTGCTTTTCTCCTGGTCAGCCTCATGGGTCACAGCTCTCTTACTGTGCCAGAAACAAAAAAAAAGGTAACAGCGAAGAAGTAACAGGACAAGTTGAGCCAAGGTATCATACCTCTGAGTAGAAAGCCAAGGGAGAACTGGAAAAAAAGTCCATGCTCTTCTATTCAAGTCGTTTCTCACACTCAGCAACTGATAGTGAGTGAACTAGTTATCCTCTCAACAACCCAAGATAATAAGGCAACCACTTGCACCTGCATAAAGGCACGCCTGTGTGAAAAAGAGCGTGAGAGAAGGGCAAGAGAGTGTCCAGGGTTTCACTGCATTAAGCAGGAAAACAAGTCACCTGAGGAAACACCTGAAAGTCTGAGGGGTTTGCTGACACAGATGAAGTCTTTTGTTTCCCTTGGTGAGGAGAGTAAACAAGACAACAAAGCAGACCAGTGTGGAGAAGCCCTGTGTGTTGCAAAAAATGTTGCAAAACGATGATTCTTCCCCATTGGCAAAGGGCACCATTGTTAAATAGAAGAAAATGAAACACAAGACAAAGCCAAGCAAACTCAATAGATTTCCTTCTAGTCTTAGTCTGTCTTTAGGGTATGTGCGTCATCCTACACACCTGTATTACAAAGCCTGGCTAGTAACTTCATGCCCTGGGAAGAAGATGATACTGCCAGGTGGAAGTGGTTCATTCCTTGTTTGCCATGCACAGAGCCTTCTCAGACATCTCTGCAGAGGCTACCCATGCCATCCCAGACCTACCCAATGGTATATTCCACTGGGTACAAAGTACTAGCTAAACGAGTTCAAATCTTGAAGTAAAAGTTTCTTTGATTCTTACCCATGTTGTAATCACCTTCACAGGGAAGTGAGAACAAAAACATCCCTGAAATATCACAGCCAGCATACAGTGGCTGGAAGAGAGAGAAAAGTCACCAGAGCTTCACCAGAGATATGTTTACTGGCTTGTGAAGATGTTATTCTGATGGAGTCACATAACTTTAAATAAAAATAGAGGGGAGGAGGGAGAATTGCAAAGGCACATGGAGCCTGTTGGGCCCAGAAAACCTGCTGATCATAAGGACAACAGCAGGAAGGTGGGAGAGGAGTTCTCCACCATGGGATGATAGATCTGAAGTACTAACCTAAAAGTCTGATACAAGGCAAGAGTATTTCACGGCTGCAAGAAGCTGAGGATAGAGTCTCAAAGCTGTTGTATTAGATTATATGTCTGTTTGTCATAGCTAGAGATAGCTTAACTATGCCTTTTTATCAGACAAGGCTGTAACTCACCATGCAGATAAGTCTGCAGAATCAACAACACTTAACAATTCATTATTTTATGTGGCCTCCAGGGTCACCTTGTTTAGCAAGTTTAAAGGTGAGGAGGTAGGGCAGTATGCTTCCGAAGAAGATGTCTTTTTACTTTGTAGATACAGCAAGAGATTTCCCTAAATACCAATAGTCGAGAAGAGGACTTTGAAAACTCAGTATTACCCACAAAATATGGTGCAGATCAGCAAAATAAGGCACAAACCCAGAAAGTAACCCATATGTTTAATGCCAGCTGCCAGAGCTGCTGTTCTTCATGGCTGGCATTAGTGTGATGACAGGTCCTTGAATGAGACTATAACCCATTTCACAATGGTGTATTCACAGGATACCGTGACATCATCTGCATTTATATTTAAGTTTCAATGCTGAGGAAGCATTTCAATGCTTGTATTCAAGAGGGGGAAAAATACTTGAAGAAACTATCCATTATTCAGTATTTTTTCCCCTGAACAATAGATTAAATTAAACTAATGTGTGAAATAATAATAAGCAAATCATTACATTTGCCCCAGATGAGATGAAAAGAGCAAAATAAAATGCATAGAGTGTAATAAAACATCACTAAATGCTTTGAGAATAAATGCAAGAAACATACTTAAAAGAATGAAGAAACATATCAGATGTTAGAGGTCAGCAGTGGTTACAGTGCAAATCCATCATTTTGGCCTGAATACAAATAATCAGCATATGTATTGTTTGAGAATATGAAAGGACTGAAATTAGGCTGTTTTTAAAGCTAGGTGACTCAGCTCTGCATCTCACCTTTGCCATCCAATATGACAAAGCATGTGTAAATAGAGATACCTCTCAGGTGCATCTAATATCAAACATATCAATCAGTACCTTCACTAACAGTTGTAAGGTAGCTGATTAACCTCCTCCTGTTACCCAGTGCATCTGTGATAATCCTACCAAGTATTGTTTTGTACCAAAAAAAATATATCTCATGTTCATTTTCTATCAATCATGTTACAAATGTATCTGACAGTCATAAGAACACAAACCCAGAGACATAGAGAAACTACATTACTTATTCTGTGCACTTGGTAATAAGCAACACTTCCAAGCAAGTGAAGCTTGGAAAGCACATGCACACTAACTTGGAGTGAAGAGTCAGCTTTGGAAACTTGAATAATGAGCCACAGTATAACAGTCATAGCAACAATCTGGAGATGGCATCCTCCTAAAGCCATGAGCACGTAACCAACCAGTATCCTACTAGTGCTCACCTCTTGATTATATCATGTGCATGTGGGGAAACCTCATTGCTGGTGTGGATGACCCGTCTTCCTTTTCTGGATAGCTCACAACTTTTCAGCCTGCTCACAAACCCAGAATCAAGGTACAGTGCTGAGCAGCTGCAGCTCCCAGACATCCCTAACCCCACTTCTCTTAAGTCTAATAAACCACATTTCCCACAGCTCATCTTTAAGAGTAATTGTTTGCATGTACATTCCCATTTATCTTTTTAATAAGAAGGAAAACTGAAAAGGGAAGAGGTTCCTGCATGACATCTCTGTCTGCCTGTTCTCACCAACTAGCATCTTCAGTACTGTAGGATCTGAGAACACGGTCAGAGCAACTCTTCATGCTGGAGATAGAAACTATACCCTTATCCATGCATTTTCAAGCATGATCACAAATTTATACCCACCTCATTTTCGAAAACTTTCATAGTAGGGGTGTGGGGGGGTGTTAAACAGCGATGCCTTGAATTGTTATCTGTAAACAAGACCTGATCCCTCAACATTTTAAAGGCTCAAAGCAACATGTATTTGAAATTAGGCGGTATGATGCACCTGAACCTATTTCTAAGCCCTAGAGAGAATGTCCAAATAGGACAGTGACCAGCCCGAAAATAAGAGTAAAATTTGCAACTTAAAGAATAAAAAAGAGAGAGAGAAAAAAAAACTTCAACCAACTTTCATCCTAACTGGGAGCAAACAGTTCAGAAAGCAAAAGAGACAGCAGCTAGCATGTTATCAGAGTAAGGAAATCAGCAAAAAAGATCAAAATGGTGTCTCAGCATACTAATGTTGACAATGTCTATGAGTCCCAGTGCTCAAAAAGACCACAGCAGTAATCTCGGTGCAACACATCCAATCAGCAGCAGCTTACTTGCAGGGTACAACAGGAAACCCTCACATTTATCAGCTCTGCTCCCTCATCAGAGTATGTTGCTATACTCCATAGAAGCTAGCAGCGTGTTAATTTATCAGCAAACTGAAAGCAGAATAAAAATGCAACTTCTATCTTCTTTTGAGTCATTTATTTCCTTCAGTGCTTTATTTTTCAGCCAGTATGATAAAATGCAAGAGTTTGTAGCTTGAAATTCTGGAAAACAAGTGAAGAAAAAGGTAAATCCAGATTAAACTCATGTTTAGTACAAGTGGATAAACCCTGTTTCTACCATCAATCAATCACTTCAACCTGCAGAGTCCTCTCAACTGCCTGAAGATCCATTCACCACAATGAAGCCGCAGGAGCTTTCCAGCATCTCCCTGAAACACGGACTCCAAATGACTTTTTATTCCTCTGATGAAGGAAGGTTATGTCCAGAGCAGGCAGGTTTGTTTCTCCCCTCTGAAGTTTTCATTTGCCAAAGCTGATTGAAATGCAATAAATGTGTGAAATAGCACTTATGGAATGCAATCCAAACCAGCAAGAATTGGACTGTGGATGTGCAGAGAGGGAAATCTGGTGTGTTTGTGGATCTGTTGCCTGCATCCCAACTGTCAGCCTATTCTATTTACTGGTTCTTTGGCTCTGGCCTTTGGCTTGTACACATCAGCACATCTCCATGAAAGTGGAAACCATACATCCTCTGATCAAGTTCATTAAATGAAATGGCTAAAGTTTGAAAGTAAAGATATTTAATCAGATGGGTTTTGGAGATGAGACAAAAAAGAGAAACCACTGTAACAAAATCAAGACAATTAATATGCTTCCAGCATCTGAGGATTCTCAACTTAGGATCTCAAAGCAAGGAAAGGAGAGGCATCACTTAATGCAGTTTCACTGGTGTCCTTCAGTGTGCAGAAGTGGTTTATTACCACACAAACAACGTCGCCTGAGAGCTCAGAGCTGTGCAAAGAAAAGCATTTAGCTGAAGCCAAAGGAGATGGCACCATGTTAACACACACACACACACACACACACACACACACACGATGTACAAGCTAGACTGAATAGATCTGATAGTTCTGTAAGGAACACAAGTGGTCGGGGTGCTGGTTTGCATCTCATATGAAAAACAACTGCCCTGGAGCCAATGTCCTTAACACTGTAAGTCCTTAACACTGTAGTGGATTAGTGTTAACACAAAGGGAAAGGTGTCACCTGCAAAGTCAGCAGCAGCTGCTTCTGTAGCAGCACATTGGGGTGTAAGCTGGAAATTTTTTCAGGAGAAGAGTGACCTGACCTTGCTTATGGGTCACATCCAAATCAAAGTGCAGGCTAAGGTGACAAGCACAAAACAAAAAGTGAAAGGAGAAGGAAGAGAAGCATGATTTCTCTTTATTTATCCAGAAGCTAATAAAAATTGTTCTTTTTGCTATCATTATGCCCTACTTCAGTTACAAGAAGGTAGCAATGTTTTTCCCCCTAGTTGCCATAGGCTTTTAAAGCCAAATAAAAAAAACTATATATAAAAACAGCATCATAAAATGTCTGTATAAAAGTCCACTTCATAAACTAACATTCTGGAACAATTTTCATATCTCTTTCCAAATCCAAGGAAGAAATCTACCAAGTCAGTTGCTTGTATCTCAGAGAACTATTGCAAGCTCTGGCTGGAGAACGTGAAATGTGACATGCCAACATTTGCTCAGTTTGAACATACTGTACTTGAAGCCAGAACTGTGCAGGAAATAAAGATCAGAGCTCTGTTCTGCATGCTTTTTACCTAGGGGTCCTGAAAAGAAGGGAAAGAAGAAGGAAAAAACCCACAACTGTCAAGAGCAAATCATCAAAAAGCAGATACAGATCAAACTGCTGAGCTCAAATCATGCCTAAATAGTGTGCCCATGATGATAACATCAGAAAGATGAAGAATCAATGGTTAACTTCATTCAACTCCATTTAAAAGTGTTGCTTTGGTGGGACAGTGACTGTACACAAAACAAAAGGTCCTTGTGATAAAGTTATGCTCTTAAATACAGACCATTGAGTCAATTAATGGTTGCTTAAGTACTTGTCTTCTAATGCAGGAGCAGAGAAAACCATCAGCATAACCAAAAGCTTGTGACACCAATTTACATCCAGTTCCAAGTGCATGTTCTATTTATTTTCAGTCAGGATCAATCAGGAAAGAAAATAATCAATGAAGTCTCAGTCGTGAGTGGTATTTGGCCATCTGGGGGCCCCAGAATCTCTCGGCCTGTATTGGAGGCAAGGGAAAAAAAAAAAGATTGTTCAAGAGCACGGAGGAGCTCCATATGGTTGAGATCAAAGGTGTTGCTGGGTGCATGGTTCTGCTTTATTGCCAGGCACTGCTGTTAATTAGAAAACAAGATCAGAGGCAGTATTAAAATCCAATTAAATTGATATGAACAGATTGCCAAGTGATGTTCACTAATGTATAATTGAGCACCATGCAAATTTCGGTGGCTGCCTTTTGTTTTTTCTCCCCTCACTCTGGAATGAATGATGAAGCTATGAAGTTTTTCCTCATTGTGAAAGATAAACAAGTTAATGCACTGATCTAGGGGGTATTGCTTTGGTGATTGATGGAAATGAGAGCGGAATATTAACGTGTGACTTTTGGGGGGCTTCTTTTATAAGCTTATTTTGTCCTTCATTCTTTCATTGTTGTTGTTATTGTTGTTCTTGTTACGGTGTTACCCGAGTACATGCGCAGATCCTTCGGCGTCCCATCGTTTCGGCCACAGAGAAAGTACCTTTGTAACAGGAGATTTGATTCAAACATTTACAAAACAATGAATATTTCAAGTGACAGGCCTGCTACTGCTGAAAATTAACTTTCCAAGAACTATCTGGACTTTATACCGTATATCTTTGTTTAGAATCCGCAGCTTCTATTAAATTTAATTACTTCCCTGTGCAGCTTTATATTGAGGGCGACTTCAAAACGAGGGCAGCAGCTATTAAATTTAATTACTTTCCCCTGCGGCTTGCATAGTAAAGGTGCATGGTTAAGGTGCAGCTCCTAAACGAGGGTGGCTTCTAAACAAAGATATACAATATTTATACCATACATATATTTCTCCTTCCCTATTTATATGTCTTTAGACATTACACTTTGTGTGTGTGTGTGTGTGTGTGTGTAGGCACATATCATGTAGGTTCATAGCTAAGTGAAATTACTAAATGCAAAACGTTAACTTTTAAGATAAAATCTATTATACTTACACCGCATCTCTGCCTCTTGCTTGCTTTGAACAGCTCACATGGTTCCACTCACATTCACACAGGCTTCAATGTGACCAGCCTTAACAAAGAACAAAATTCCAGCATGGAAAATTCATTAAAATGTGAGAGAAATACTAAAGTCTTTGGGAAAAAGGAAAAAAAAAATGCATTTTTTTCGTAGAATCTACCATAAGGAGCAACTGTAGACCCACAGATAAATGAAGCTGTTCTCCTTGCAAACCTAATATGTTGCTATCATTGTGTTTTATCTAATCGATCATTTGCTAACTGTGAAGATGCATTGATGTAAAAGCTGGTTTTAGAAACGGGATCAAAGCTAACGCATAAAAGACCAATGAATCAAACAAGGCAATGTCTGACACGGTGCTCATGAGATATTTGTGGAGCTTTCAGAAATTGTTTAAGTTCTCTTAAAAGGAGAATATACTTAATCAAACGACGTTACTTGTGCATGTGAGCAGACCAACAGAACTGCTGTTACATTTGTGGTTGCAAAGACATATGAAGTTGCATTTGTCTTAACCGTGTTCGTCAGTGCAGGGAGTACAATGCACGGAACTTTGTGGGTGTAGGCAGAGGGAAAGGTGGGCAGTACCAAAGAGTTCAGCATTTCACTCCTTCATTCTATTTTAGGTAAACATGGAACTGTCAACACAATCTCATTACAGTGGGTCCCACACCACTTTCAGTGGAGTGCAACTCACCCTCTGCCCACACAGGGCAGGGAGCAGTGGTAGGAACCGGGGAGGCACCTCTGTCTTAGAAGTTGACAATTTAAAACATTGATATAAAACATTGCATATAGTTCCAAAATAATGCTGAAGAACCTGATGCTACCCCAACATTAGTGGGACAGGAAAGGGGATTAGAAACTTCAGGAGTATTTAGTGTTTTGCCCAAAATTTACGGAAACAGGGAGGTGATACAGCTCACTATAATTTAGCCCAAGCAAAATATGTGCTTTTACATGAAAAATTGGAATGATGATCAGAATAAAATACATCTGGTTAAAATTCTCTGTGCAAACACAGGTGTCATAAACGTTTTGTTAGAAGTTTTTTAAAAACAAGAATCATTTTGAGCGAAGATTTTCTTTTTTTTCTTGTTTTTTTTTCAAAATGAAAATGGAAATCATGTAAAATGAAAAAAAATTAAGGACATTCTTGTTAGGTTGATGTTAGTAATTTAGGAGATTGGAGTTTTCTTTTTGACTTCTTCCCACTTTATCAGGGGTTTTTTTTTTTTTTGACTGAGGAATCAAATTGGAGAGAGAAATAAAGGAAAAAGTGTGGCATAGAAGAATAAGCCATTGCTATGAAAAAATCTCTCATGTTTTTCACTCAAATTTGCCAAAGGGATATCTAAATAGGAAAACCTTTACGATGTATACTTAACACCTTTGTATTTATTCTTTCTTGTTTCAGAAAGCTCCAGTAGAAACCATCTTCATGTATCACTGAAAAATATTGCTTCAGCATTTTCTTGCCTCACAGAGATAAGTGAGGTTTTGGTTCAGCTCATAATCAGCTATTCTAGAAGATCCATAATGCATTCCTTACCAAATACCTAAGCTCAGCAGGAGAACATTACTGATCAATGAATTTTGCAAATAACCATCCAGAGGGATGAACCCAGGTCCTGAACCAGGACTGATTATGTACTTCCTCTTTGCAGGTTAGGAAATATAACATGATGCAAAGAAAGCCAGAGTTTTGTCTGAAGGCACTTTTCTTCTGTCCTTTGGGGAAAGACCTGTTTAATTAGTTATTGTCTGTTTATACAGCTTTTTAGGTCCTGGGATTATTGCTGTGATGTCGAAGAATTACTATAATATAGAAAAAGGGAAAAAGAATGAAGAGGAGTAGGAATAATTAGAGAAGGAAAGACAATGAAACATGTTACTCAAGAAAAGTGATCATCAATTTAGCCACAGTTATATTAATGTGGTGTCTGAAACACCAAATTTCCTTCCAAGACCTACAGAAGGAGATGACAGCTATTATATATGTGTGATGCTCTTGTAGCAAGTCTATGCTACTGGTTATAATTTAGCCATAGTGGTGCTGTGGTCACAGAGGTTAACCCAGTTAACTCATTTCAAATTAGCTGAGTCTTTCTGCATAGCATGGCATTGAGCAATGAAGACTAGCCTGGAGGAGCATTTCTGTGTGTGAAAACATGTACAAATGTGGACCTTTTGAAGGAGACCACTGAGTTTTATAAGTATGAGGGAAATTTGAGCTAGGGACATCATACGCCCAGCTGAAGCAAAAGTTAAATTCACAGTGGTAACGTCCCTAATTCCTTGCAATAGCTGACATCTAGAAAACAGGATTTGTTGTATCACCAAGACGTACGACCCCAAGCTCCATCTAATAAAAGCTACATGGTGACTTCAGTGTGCTCTGAATGCTCTTCCATTTTCAAAGAGTAGCAAGGTTTGCTTTCTGACTGTGTGAAGGTACTGCCATCAGTCTCACTCTTTTTTCTTCTCACAAAGTAGAGAAACTAGATCTAGGGTAGCACTTTGTTCTGCTCTATGTCCCCTCATCATTAGGGCTAAATGTAGACAGTATGTCTAAAAGACCCCATAGTGGAAATTAAGTTCATCTCCTCATAACCAGGCAACATGGCAATTGGTGCAGGTACAACAGACAAGCTCCTTTTCATTTTCTTAGTGCAAGTGTTTGCCTTTGAACTCTATGCTTCATTATCACCCAAGCTTTACATATTGGGTGACAAGGATAATTTAATACCACTCTGTCAGTGGCTTTAGTGTGAAGTCTGCCTTTAACAGAAAGCTAACTGCTGATCTTCAGACACAAAGCCCAGAAATCTATCGTCAGAGTTCAAAATTAGCTGAGATCTTATGGCCTGAGGCCACTCTGGTAACTAATGGCAATTTTACAATCATTAGTTTTTGCCTGATGGGCCAGTAGTAAGTGGGACCATGATCATGACCCAAATCTAAGAAAAAGGCCTTCAGGCCCAGCTTTTTGTCAGATTATGGCTTTACTTACCTAAGCTGGTTTTATCTTATTACAGTGTGTAAGCTGTCGTAAGCTTGATACAGACAGGATGGAAGAAAAGAAATCGACCTAACCTTAGCAGGGTATTAATCACAGGCAAAAGGTTGGGAGAAAGGATCTGAGGTATAAATCAGCACCATCCCTGCTGGTCACTACTTGATGAACTACAGGTTTGAATCTAATTTTTGCCTTATCATATTCATTTGGAAATTGGCAAGTGCAGTAAGTGAGACAAAGGATTTCTATTCTGAAGATGGGTTTCCCAGTTTGGTTCATGTGCTTGCCTAATAGAATGTTTTTGAGATGTTTACAAAGAAGACAAATACCTCTAAATTAAAATAACAGGTTCCTGTCCTTACTTCTGGGATTATTTTTAATTTCAACTAATGACTAGGTAATGTGCAAACTTGGGGGGGAGGGGGTTGTGGAATAACACCTTGCTTTCATTTGCCAACTGCTTTTCAATTAGAAGGAATTCTGATCAAATCTACTAGTTGAGGCAGTGGGAAAATTTCAGTGCTGAACAACTTGAATGAACACGAAACCAGTATTTTTGGTACATTATAAGGTGTTTCAGGATAGAAACAAACTCCCCAACCATTCCTAATTTTCACAAATTAGCTCCACAGAGCATGAGCCCTTGGATAACAGTTTCTGCTGTTACAGAGACGTTCAGAGCTTGTTTTCAGAGCATTAGATTGCATATTGCAACCTTCCTTTTAGCTATTCATGTTTCTGCTGAGCCAAATAATCTCTGTTTGACTAACCTGTCTCTTTGAAAGTCACAGGATTTGGGGGGAGGGACAGAACGACTGCAGGAGAGAGTGAGGGTGGAGGAGAAACTGACTCTCAGATGATGCATGTAAGTAAGAGGGTAATAGACAATGAAAAGAGTGGTGCATAGGAAATACTATCTAAACAGTACTAGTATAAGAAAGAGAGGTGGTTATATTGAATGTTTGTTTACTAGAAAAATACAGGCACAGGTTAATGGTGAGGACAGAGGAAAGATGGAAAGGCTGGGTGTGTAGGAATGACATCCAGCTCTTGTCATTCATATCACGCTTATTTTTTCTGTGGTTTGGTTTTTTTTCAGCTGTAAACAAAATTCAAGTCTATTTACCTAATAGTACTGTAAGAATTAAGATGTATAAAGTGTCTTGTTACCCAGGACTATGAGACAACATCAGTACAAATTACTTCTGTCCTATTTTATATTGTAAGGGGCAGGCAGTGGATAACAACTGTGTTCGTTATTCCTACAGCACAATAATAACCTGATCTATGGTTATCTTCCAGATGCAACAGGAACAACCTTGGTCAGCAGAAGAAGACAAAACTTAGTACACCCAGACAATAATTGTGATCGTCGTGAGGCAACAGAAACTTTATTGTGTCCCTTATGGGTGAGACTGTACTATTTTTGTTTAAAGAAGTTTGTAATGACAGCCAGTTAAAAAGATTTCTGACTTGGCAAACCCCAATGGCATTGCTCATCTAAACTCTGTCCACATTGGCGTGCTATATATTCAAAACTGTGAAACGAGCTGCCTCGAGCCTCGCCATAAATGCCTCCACCAAGCCAGCTGTGAGGAAAAGAGACAATGGACATGGGGACAGCAAGTGTAACCCAAAGTCCTTCCTCCTCTTGCCACAGTGACAACCTGATGGCAGGACGTTCACATGAGGGCAAACAAGCAAGGTTGGAGACGTGTCTTTTCCAGGAGGTGGACTGATGATCACACTGTGCCAGAGAGCTGTTACCACATCAGCCTCAGGGAAACAATGAGTGGGCTGCTGAAGTTAAGGCAATTCTGGCCCAGTGTTTGAAACCTTCCTACTAGAAGTAGGAAACATGCCAACGAAGTCACTGATTGATTTTCTGTCCTTAAAATTATCACCTCTTAGAAGTCTCAATGTTATAACATCCATTCCTAGACTTTGGCTTATTCTCCTGGAGTGTGTTTGGGTCTAAAAACCAGTGAATATTTTTGTCACTCACAGAGGATCTAGGGCTGTGAACACGCACAGGAGTGGGTTTATTGAGAAAGAAGTTGCCATTCAAAAGTTGAACTGTGGTTCAACTATTTTGAAGAAACATAAGCAGATAACACGGTGCATTTTCTTCATTGTGAATATGCCTGATGACTACTGCAACCAAACCAAAGCTTTATCTCAGTGATCATAGGCTTTCTGGTATCTGTGGGATGAAGGGAGGAAAGAGCAAGGGCGTTAGGTGAGAGAGGTAGAAAATGTTCTGCTGCATTCTTTCAAACTGATTCTGTGGCATGAATGAGAACTACTCACCTGGACCTGGGCATTTTCAAGCAACAAATGAGCACAGTGACTAATGCTGAAATCAAAGTGAGGCACCTCTTTCTTACACAACCTACCCACACATTTAGCTGGGTTCAGAAACACCAGCCTGATCTTAGTGGCCTGATCTCAGATCCACTCACCTACTCCCAGCCTTGGAAGGCAGGATGAATTTGGTAGCTGCTGATTAAATCAACCATGTGGGAGTCTGTCTTTCAGACACAGATGGTATTAGTCCTCCTAAACTAATGAGAGTTTGGCAATCACGAGGGGGACAGGAACTGGGGGAGGGGTGACTAACCCCAAACGGGAAGGCAGCACTCAGCAGTGGATTCCAGGGGAAAGAAACCCAGTTACTAAAGACAGACTTTCTGCAGTTTTTGCTTATTCGTGGAATTAAGTGGTTTGGGTGATTTAAAAACAAATAGTTACTAAATCAACACTTCTTTTTGCAAATGACACAGCTCTTTTAAAGAGAGAGACACAATCTGTGGTGGTGTCCATCTCCTCTAGTTCTGCTAAGAGGTAAAGTCACAAAGAAGATAAAAGAAGATAGTTTCCACTGGCATCAATGACCAACGTGACTGCTGCATAGAAACTGGTAGTTGCACCAACCAGCAGCTTTCCTTACATCTCAGTGGTCCCCTTTCCTGGACACTGTCTGTCATTTTGTATCTGGGAGGGTGGATTTGACCTTGTGAAATTTACTTACCTGGTGATGAATTCACATTGATGTCTTGGATGTCTGAGCAGTATAGGGGCCCAAATCCTGTTAGTTCCAAGTAGATTCAAATTTCATTGAAGACTCTAGACTCATTCCCTCATAAAAGCAGACCTGGAGGTATGAGTCAACATCCATTGATGGCAGTGGAGTGTTTCTCATCAATTTCATTGGAAGCTTGCCCAGACTCTAATTAACCAATTAAATAGCCTTCTTAACAAGGGTACAAAAAAAACCAAAAAAAAACCCAAAAAAAACCAAAAAAAACCCCATCCTGACTTTACCTGCTTCAGAAACACCTAGAAAATTAAAAAGAACAAATTACCCCAGGAAGAGTGGTGGCAATCGGTGATAGGGAAATCGGCTCTAGAGAAGCATGAAAGCTTTTTTTCCAAATGTTATTTTTAGCAACCACCTCAGAAATTCTGGAGATTTTTTTTTTTGTCTTTTCCATATTTTTGAATTCTGCTCTTGTATTGTTTACCCCTCCAGTTATCTGCTTTCGAATATGGATGAATCTGCTGATTGAAAATTAAATAGCCATGTGCTTTGTATATTTAGCAACAAACACATGCACACACATGTACAGTGTATTTGCATTGTTGCCTGGGAACAAAATGCCTATTTTTAGTTAATATCAGGTGATTTTAATTTACAAGAACTACCTTGCCTCTCAGCATTTTAAAGAGCATACACGGAGGCACCTGCATGCTTCTAACATTTGATGTATCATTAAATATGCCTTCTCACATTTGGCACATAAACCCTGATAAAGTTTCACCTTTTAACGAAATAAATGACTCAATTAACAAGATGAAAAACAGCAGTGTGGTGGCAGACCCTCTTGGTGGCAAAAAAAAAGGGATAAAAAAGAATTATCTCAGCAGGGTGTTAATACAAGGAGCGCCACAACACACAGCGGGCACCTGCTTTGACTGACAGCCACCCAGCAAAGCTGACAGATTTGTCAGCTTGCTGACCGCTGGCTTGAGTCTCTCGCACCACCCTAGGAATAAATTGTTGCTGAGGAATGGCTGGGCAAGCACTCACTTGTCTCTGTTAATCTAATTGAATTTTTTTTTTAAGTTGTTTTCATTTTTATCTGCTCCTGTGTGGAAATGTTCATTCCTGGAACAGCAAATTTTGACACCCTTAGATGACTACCTTCCTCGCAGTGCTGCTGCCTTCTGAAGGAAGGCACAGAATACAGGCACAGGGTCAAATTCTCCTCTCAGGGCCCAGGGCCTGAATGGATATGACTGAGGTACAATTTGATCTGTAACGAGGGAATAGTGTGTCTTAAAATGGGACTGGGACTTAGGATATCTATATTCAGGGCCCTGTTTCTGCATAAGGTCATGGAATCATAGAATCTTAAGGGTTGGAAGGGATCTCGAAAGATCATCCAGTGCAATCCCCTTGCCAGAGCAGGACCACCTAGAGTACCCAGCTGATAGGGAGCACTGATGGTACATGATATATTCTATATGACCAGAAACCAAGTGGGAAAGACATTTGGAAAATTACCTCTTTCCTTGAAGAAGACATCTTCCTTTATTTGCTGTACTGTTCAAATTCACAGGGCAATATGGATGCACATGCAGGAAACTGGGTCTTTGACGGATTGAGAGTTCAGTACTGTCAAGTGTGGAAGAGTCTAACAATCAACTGAAAATCTGTCTAGGCAAAGAAAATCTCATTTAAAGAAGAGATGATCAGGAATTGACCAAAATCAATACGTTGGATATCACAGTTTCTGAGGTTAGTGGATGTAAAACCACAACCTCTGTTATATAACCAGTCATATGCCTAGATGAATGACATCTTTATAATTGTCTGCTGTGCTTCTCCATGCTTTGCATATCATTAAGCACCCAGAATATGGGTAATGAGTCTAGATCTAAGAACTACCATTTACAATATTTTAGAAAGCATGACATATGAAACTAAATGTGTTCTGGATTGACGTAACGCTGACCTTCCAAATGCTACCAAAAAAGACCAGGTTGCTTCTAATAAATCTTTTGAGAAGAAGACTTAATGTTGGATCTGCTCTAAGACATTGAATTCTGACTGAAGGAAGATGCAACTAAAATAACTTGGTGATACTTTTCACTTGTGTAAGACAATTTTGCTTGTATCTGTGCATCAAAGGAGCATTAAAACTTCAGCACTCAAAAGCCTCATTTAATTTCAAACGACAATGCTCCTACTCACATGACAAAACCCTAAGATTAGCTCTTCAGTTCCTGTGAACAAAGAATATCTATTTTCAAGCTGAGCATTTCATATTACCTCCATACCAAAAAGTATTTGTAATATTCCCCAAGAATGGACCAGCCTAGCACTCATTTAACTCAAGGCAAATAGTGTCATGCTATTCTCACAGCTATAGGGCTCCATACTGATTTTCATCTCGCCTCTCTGTTGTGATTTTAAAGAGAATATGTTTTTACCTTCCCTTTGCTTACTGTGGTGAAGTTCTGATTTCTCTAGTGGAGCCATCCTCATGATATCAGTAGGATTGTTTGTTGCATCAGATGATATTAAAACAGAGTATACAACATTAGTCTGACCTTCAGCTAAAAACTTCCGCAATTGCCAAAGAGGTGATTATTTCTAATATAGATTAGGATTTGCACTATAAACTGTCAAGAAATGTCAGGATAAATAAAGATATGCATTGTTTTCCTGTCTATTCAATAAACTCTGGGAAAAAAAAAAAAAAGAAGAATCACAGACTCACAGAATCTTAAGGGTTGGAAGAAAAGTGTCTTTATATATGCTAAAAAAAGAGAATGGATTCATATGTGTTTGAACATTCTTATTTAACTGACATCTTCTTTGGAGTAGATCTGTCAACAAAGCATGTGAATAGAGAATCTGGGATTATTTCCTTAATTTCCATACCGTACACCTTCAAAAGATATACAGTGACACGTGGAAGGAACAACATTTGGTAGGTCTTTGTCAGGACCATTTGATAGTTGTACTGAAAATAAACCTGAGAGTGAAATATGGACAAAAACCAGGTAGGTCTAGCACTAGAAATTCTAGTTTCCAGTCTTTATCTGGACAAACATTCAGCTCTGGACCTTCTGAATTCTCTTATCATGTTTCAGACTGGATGATACAGCCAGGAATAGCCATTTTGCTTTACTACAGTTATGTTCTTTTTTCCCTTTTCTTGATTTTAATTTCTTTTTATAACCATCTTCAGAGACAGAAAGAGGGATAAAAATGGACTTTTTTTAAAGACACTGCAGTTTTCTTCCAGGAGAAGTACAAGTCATACATAAATATGGGTTTATATACATTTTCACATACGTGCTCAGTTAAATTGAGAAAAAAAATATGTTATTCTGAGTTATCTAACATTACCCATGCAAGTCGGTGGAAAAACTCTTACTGATCTCATTAATGAGCAGCATTCCTTGCACCCATGCAACTCAGAATTCTCCTAAGTAAAAGTCCATTAATATTTAGCTCACCTGTCAGAATCAGAACATAAGCATCAGGTCAAATTCATACTGAGTCCCCGCTATTATACATGGAATGATTTTACATGAAGCTAATTATTCTCTTCACAAAATATTAAGTCTATCTCCGTGCTTCTGACTATAAAATCTTTCAGATTGCTGTAGATGACTTGCTAGCAGGTACAATTTCATTCACATAGAGTGAGTTGCACCCGATTTCTTCAGGAGGGAATAAAAAAGGCAAGAGAAATATCTTTTGTGTTTATTCTTCATCAGTTTGATGGAGTCCTAAAAACTCATTTTGGTGTTTTTCTATACTGCTCAACATTTTATATTCAGAAACATCATCCTGACAATCCACTTGGGACACAGAACCGAGTAAGGGACACATGCAGGTCACCGCAAATACAGAAGGCAGATCAAATTTGCAATGTCCAGTGAATAACACTTGCAGTGACCTTCATGCACAAATGCACAAAAGGAAAAACAAAGCACAACTCTTTCAAAACTTTGTGATCGACTTGCAGAAATTCAGCCTGTGCAAAAAGGGGTAAATTCAATATGAAAACCACCAACTATCACTGATTTGTTAAGCTGCACTGGTATTAAGTGTTAAATGCCTCAGAACTCAAAATTCTCTCATTTTTGTTCTGCAGAAATTTACTTGAAATCTTTCCTTCTAAGAAATGCAATGCTTATCTGTTATTATAAGAATCAGAACCACGTTCAGGTATTGCACACTGTTTTTCAATGTTGTATCCAAGAAAAAAGAAATATAAAACAGAATTCAGGCTGAATAAACCCATAATTTATTAGATCGTTTTTTGTCTGATAAGGGAATAGCTCAAAGAAAAGAGGTCAGAAGGACTAGTACTGTTAATATGCAATTGATGAAATCCTCAAACACATATTGATCCACTTTTTATTACATTTTTAAACCCTTGACTGTGAATATTTCCCAATAAGACAATAACTATAGCAAATGTAATTTGCTGCTCTTAATCACAGAAGATGTTCTTCCCCCCCTCTAAAGATCATCAGGCTGAAGATATTTACATCTGATACACAATGTGAGTTTGCCATAGCTTGCATTTCATACACTGCCCTCTTTTTTACACTCATTTCTCGGAGCGTATCATCTCTATGTTTGACGCTATCTGTGCTAACATATTTTAGTCACACATGGAAACCCCAAACAAACTTTCCTGACAATACAAATCGCTACTACAAAATAGCATAATAATGCGTTAGACCTCTACCCCCTAAAAAACCTTCACTGCCTCATTCATTACTTAAATAAAAAGAAAAAGCCAAGTTAACTGTCATGAGGTTTTTTTCTCAGAGCTGTAGAATTTCACAAGGAATTCAATCTACAGGGAAAACTGGGGATAGCCGGTCGCCCAGACAGGCCTGCCCGGGGAAAGTCTTTCTGCTGCTTGTGTTTGACACAGCTTGAGGCGAAGCAGGTTGTATAGGCCTTGACCCAGCAAGGTCATCATTTTGTGAGCAATTCTGAGGCCTGACATCTGCTGCCTGGCTTTGAGTAAAAACCAGACCCCCTTAGCCAAAACACAGCCCTGTGTAAAATAATCCCTCAGCAAGGATCCTAGACTTCGGTGAAAAGGCTAAATGGCCCCCTTTTTGTCTGGGTGTCCGGGCTTTTTAGTCCTTCCTCATCACATAGCAGAGAGCGCAGAATAAAACCATTCCCAGAATGCAGATAAAGGCTGTATTCTCACAACTCCATGCCATAACTTCTTCACCTCATGTGAGAGTTGCATTTATGCCCTGGCTGCACGGCTTTGCAAACAAAAAGGGACGGGCATACGGGAGGTAAAAACGTATTCAGATTGGTGACTTTCCCTTCAATGTTTGTACTGAATAAAGCATGAGATGTGTATCTGCTACTTAATAATTATTAAGACAATGTGTAAGAAGTGAGAGACCTGATTCTACGACTTTCTTTTCCCCATCTGGGACAGGAACTCGGAGGGATGTAGTGACTCATATAGAAGTGGCTTTAAGCCTTGGCTGTCACTTGATTTTTAATTATATTGAAAGACTTTAAGTCATTCTGGCATCAGAAGGAGGTTTTCATAGGACACCTAGTAACAACCTGCTTACAGGGAATCTCCACAAAGCAAAAGTGATGTAAGGATTGCCAGCGTCAGGACGTGTGGAGTAAAATGAAGGCATACCTAGATGAGAGGTTACGGCTGTTACTGTCTTCTCACTCCTGAAGTAAATTTATCTCATAGCAAAGGTCAGGAAAGCCTCTGGATTTTTCTACATTACAAATAAATTTGGGTCTGTTGGATGGCAAACACTGAGATGTTCCATTGATCTGCAGTGTAGGATCTCACACTTGTTTTGTGGCAAAAGCCAGGCCATTGCAGACACTCGGGTATCAGCAATGTTCTAGGGTTATCCCACTCCCTCTTCATAGCAAATTACAGCCTTGAATCTTGGTCTATATTAAGGGCATTAAATTTGTTACTGGATAATGACAAGCATCTGATTGACCAAGGTGCGAGGACTTAGTGACATATGGGCCCTTCTGAACTAGACTGCTGTGAGTTGTAGTTACAGGAACTGAGCAGACAGTGTCTCAGACCATTTCACCCGTCTTATACTCACAAGAAAATGCAGATGTGGATGTAATGCAGACAACCTGGGGCTGGAATAATTTGAATCAAAGAAAGTGGAGAGTTAAATCCCTGGGTTAAGGGAAGAACCAGTTAAAGAAATCTGTGAGTAAAAGCTGACTACCATTGGTAAGGTGGACTTAGTAAATTCAATGTAGAGGAAGCAGTGTACTTATGAATGATGCTTATTTCCACTGTTATGCTACCATGACTGTCATGGTTACATTCCTGAAGGTCCAACAGCATAGCTACTAGCAGCTGAAACCCACTTTCAGCTAAGAAAATGCAAATAATTAAAATTTTACACATGAAAAATACACTCTGGGTCGTTCTTTCCTTGGCTTTTGATAATTCTGGGCTGTCAGAGGAGCCTGGCTTGAAGAAAGACTAAAGTGCAAATTAAGAGAGGTGTGAAGTGCAGAGAGGAGGGCATCATCATCCCATTGAAACAGTGGTTGTTGGTCTAGGGGGGAATCAGCATGTTAAAAGTAAAAAGGAGGAGAACAAGAAAAGAGCAGAGAGCACTTGTAGAGTGATAAAACTAGAATTTGTTTAGTCGACATATTATTCAGAGCAAGGGACAGCCATAGTCAGATGGCAATGCTTAATAATACATATTCCTTAGTTTTACTCAGATACTTTTAAGACTAGACAATGATTTTCTAAGAATTTCCTGTATTTTCTGTACAGCATTTCTAACCTGGAATATGCTGTATGCACACAACTATTCACCTTCCAGTGCTTCAAGGTCTGTCCTTTTGTCCTCTTTTTCTCCTGGCAGAAAAATCTGACCTGATCTCAGGTTTTACTAGCCCAGGATACACTGCTTGGATCCTCTTTACTGCCGAATCAGGCCCAAAAAAAGATGTCAGTAATTTTGTTCTGTAAGTATAGGTCCCACCAGCTTTATTGAGAACTGTAAACTCTTTAGAGAACGTCTATCGGTCTTTGGCAAAAGCTGTGGGGAATCAGATGAATGAGATAGAAATTGATAGCCAGGGTTCCTTAGGAGAAACCATGACAACCCTAATGGAAGTTGGTCTGTAAATACATTGACCACATTGGTGAGTAGTATATCGAGCTGTAGAACAGTTTTTGAAGTACCTGCATGTGGGATTTATCTCCTCAAGAAAATCTGCATTTCAAGGAAATCATTCAATGGTTCCTATCAACAAGCACCAGCATTTAAGTAAAGATGATATCCTTACTATCACAAAAGGATTGCCCTCTAATGTTTGCATTCAGCACTGGGGGTAGGTGTCCTGCGCTCCTTTCTATTACTGAAAGTACTCATGTGCTGTGAGTTTCCGCACTTCATGCACGCTGGGACGGACACAGAACTATCTGTACAGTAAACTCTGACAGTAGCATAATTCCTCTATTACTATGCCACAGCCCTTGCCTCTTCAAAGTTGTTGGTTAAGCTTCAAAACAACGTGATTTCATTACAAATTAAATCATTCTCTGTACCATGATGTTAGCGAGGCAGGAACACTTCTAAAAGAACTTCACATGCGAAGTTTGTTCTAAGTCTGTGGACTGCTAAATAGGCAGCTCCAGTGGCAAGATTGATGTTTTAAGTCACAAAATGTGGAAGTTTGGTCTCACTTTAGAAAAAGTATTAAAGGGTTCCTAGACAGTGTATTAGGCTTTGCTGTTAGAGGTAGGTCAGGAATTTAAGGGACCGATGTGATTGGCCTCAATCCCACTGTCTGAGATAAGAGAGATAGAAGGATCAGAGAAATGGAGCTGCCATCTACCACTTGTTTTCCCTGCCAGGCCAGGAAAGTGCGATAGCAGAACTAACCAAAAATTATTCTTCTCAACATGACAAGTTCCCTAAAGTCACGATATGCCACAGTGTGCCTAAGGGGGATGAGATAGAAGAGGGATGCGATAGAAGAGGGATGCCTAGTCTGGCAGAAAATGTTTTCTGAGAATAATGTCTTCCATCCTTTAACACCATCACTTGCCTATTTGTTTCCTTGTCTGTTTCCCTGGTCTCCCTGGTAGACCAGATAGGCTTACACCAATGTAACCCTTTTTCTGCCATTCCCTGGAAAGCCTGTTCTCTGCAAGTTCCCAGGTAACTTCTTGATATCAACCAAGTAGAGACTATGGGGGCAGCCCTTTCCATAACGGGCACAGGCACCAAATGTTCTCAGGATCCCCAGGGTAGCTATGATTTGGAAAGAAAAATAGTGGTATTTGGAGATGATACTATCTGATTTCCACACATCTCTATATCCATAAATGCCATCTACCATTGGCAATAACTGCTTGGACTGTATTACAGAGCACAGTACCACCATAAGTGCTATAATACTCACCAGTCTTTTCTACTATTCTTTCAGCACCCTGAGCACTTCCAGAAACCACAAGATTGGTGACAGTGGCAATGGCAGCCTGGGTGATTGGATCAATCTGCAGAGCCTCAGCTGGATTGTTAAACACAAAACAGTTCCTTGTCCATCAAGCACAACTTCCTGAAAAAGAAAATGTTTTATTCACTTACTGAAATCCTCCTGTCCATTGGCATTGCATTGGCAGCAAGTTTATGATGGCATTCCTAGTCTGAAATCCTGTCAATTGGGCTGTAACAAGGCCAAACAGTCACACCAATCTGAGAACTCCACTTTTTTCCTTTCTATTTTTGTAAGTCACCCTTGAACTTTGATCCTGTGCCGCCACTTCCTCAGTCATTGATATAGTCTGTGCTGCCGAGGTGTCAAAGTATCCCAGGTACAGACATGACCCACAGCCTCCTCGGGGTACTGATGAAACGTGCTGCATGGTGGAGGAGCATATGTGAGGTATCTGATAGACACTCTGGACACACAAAGCAGTTGACCCTGTGTGTGTGAGCAGAAAGAGCTATCATTCAATTGCCTTGACTTCAGGCTAGAGAAAGGTACTACAATAAACAGTATGGACATTTGGGGTTAGCAGCAAAGTTGTATAGGAAAGCATCACGTCAGAGAACTTCTTTGTTAAAGAAATTCATTCTTGTTTCTGCAAGAACAAATATTCCCCAGAACTGTTGGCAGTGACATCCTTATAAATGATGGGGTCTTATAAATGCAGATAGTGTTGCAAGCTGGTTTGTACTGGTATGAATTGCTCATATAGACGAAACCTCGATATCACAAAAGGTGTGTGTGGAAAGGGAGATGGAAGGAAGCAGTCATATTGCAAGATGCATGTCAAGTTTAAACCAAAACAAATGTGTTTGAACAGTTTTTCCTAGTCTGTCAAGGAGTTTCAGACCCTAAAGGTATTTGAGCCTGTTCTCTTTCTCCTTAGGTACAACTACTAATCTCTCTCACTATTTTTTTTCAAAGATGCAACCTACTTACCTACTGCATAAAATGCAGAAACTCATATTATCATGGTTCAGCTTTAGAGATTTACATTAGAATCAGTGAACTGTATTTTAGCACAATATATATGGTGAGCAATACAGAGAGAGAAGACTTGGTTTATTCCCCAGATAAGTCATTTATTTCTTTCCTCAAAGAAAAATCCAATATCCTGAGATCAGATGTGTATTGAAGCTTTGGTGGAAGAAAAAAAAAAAGAAACAGACTTATGTTGGATTAATGTGCTCAAATTGGACACTCACTATCTGTATTCTTTGCAGACCTGACTCCACACATATTGCTTACTGTATATATACCACATCTGAATCTGGCTTAAACATTTTGCTTGAACAGGTACATGGCCTGAACATATTTACCTAGCAAATAATTTATGAAGCCTTGTATTTCTTTTCATGTCAAAGTTTTTATTCTCATTTATTTAATACATTTTTCAGCTCTGAATTGCAGTGTTTCAGGCCACAAAACAGATGTAAATATCACCAGAACATCTGTGTGTGTTCAAATCCCTCAATAGACAGATTAGGAAACTGGTAGATATGATTGAGTTATTCTTTTTCTCTCTTTAAACTATCATGGCCCAAAGAGTGCTATAATCATTTTATAGCAAGGGTTTCAGGGAGAAGATTTGCAATGGTCAAAATGTCATTTCTAACTGGTGGGGTTTTTTTGCTTCAAACCATCTCCCAAAATCTGAAATTATTCATTTTTTTACTCTTCGGGCAAAATTCAAAATTGGAGAAACTCAGCATTTTAGTAGACCTGAGGTAGAGGTACTTTTGTCACACTTTCAGCCAGTTCTATACCCGTGTTTCCAAGTCCCATGATGATTAGCAGCCTTCCCATGTCCACAAGATCCATCTCATCTGGTTACAGATTACACACCTACTTCTGGTTTCCTTCGAAAGCATCACCACAGAGCACCTCAGGACTTTTGTGGGATCTGGCCCAAAGTCATTACTCTGTGGCATGGGATCTGTATAATTCAACCAAGCATGAAACCCAGACCTCAAGTCTGGGTTTCACAAGATTGTCTCTTATCTGTCAAACTCCGGCGAGTCATTCAAACTTTGTGATTCATCTGCTGCCCTGATTTAATTTCAGATATTTGGGGGTAAAAAGGAGAAAATATCTTTATCTTATATGTAATATCTTTGGCAAAATATAAGAATCCTTTAGTGGTAGCATACTCATAGCATTTTATAATCGTAAGAGGAACATTAGAGTGCATATTATCAGAGTTAACATGGACACTCAGTCCTCTGGCCACAGCCGAGACCTCCACTCTGCTAATGTGCTAACACAAGATGTCCCATGTGTCAAATTATCTACAGTCTCATGTAGAGACAATGAATTGATATAAGTCCTATGTGGTCAGTACAATATACACTGGCCTCAGCAACTTCACCACTGCTGAATGTTTTGTAGGAGGGAGGAGGTCAATTCCAGGCCCTGGCGCAGAGAGCATGAGGAGAAGGTCACCTACCCAGAGGTATGGCAGTGAGGTCTGCACCGCACAACAACATATGAAAATGTAATTTGAAATTCTGACTTCAACCTTCAAAACAATCTTTTCTTATACAACATCTGGCCTAGGAGTGGCCCTGGGGCGCATTCACACACAAAGGTTTGCACAGGGTGCCACGGCAGAGATGCCATGCTTAGGTGTAAACTCTCCTACTTCTGCTCCTGCCAGAGACTGGGCAGCAGCTCGAAGGCCACATGCTTTCATCAGAACATAATCCTACGTGACTTCTCCTCTTTTTCTTCTTTTTTTTTTTTTTTTCATGGAAAGATGCATCTCATCTGAGGGAACATGAGTGTAAAGAGATGCACGCTGGAACTTAAACTGCAGGTGTTTTATTGAGGGCACAGTCTCGGTCAGGTTGGTGCTAGTTACAGTTTCACCCTTTTGCTCAGTGGTTTTATTTATAAATAACATTATCCTGGAGGGGAGAGAGTAGAGAATATCAGCACATATGGTATGTCAAATCCCCTACTGTTTGGAGACCTCTGAAATGTTTACGTACAATAGGGCATGCTCTGAAAATCTTACCTTTTGTCATTTTAAACCAGGCCCTTAACATTCTTTTAATGGACTTGTTTTGAATTTAATAGTGCATCTGTTGTATAATGAACTTACAATAAATACCTGTAGTTATTGTTCCTTAAAAACCTTTTCTTTCCAATATTGACTGCTCTAATTTACTTTTATGCAAACAGACTAGTCAGTTTTAATAAAATGTCTTAGTGGCATGTTTAATGACATCATTTTCCCCAGGGACAGTTGGGAAAATGACCTTCCATTTTACGAAAGAAGAGGATTAATTTTTATTGTCTGCCCCAGTTAATGCGTGTTTAGACATAAAGGCCCAATCAATATGAAAGAGAGTGTAGTGATTTTACTCACAGTAGTTTCTAAATGGACATTTCTTACTAATCCATTTTTATAAATCACTTTAAAGGCCTTATTGATCTTTAATTGGGAGTTACACCTAATCACTCTAGTGCAACGCATGGCGAGTATGAAACATTTTAACCCTTCCCACATGACTCTCAAAATTCTTATCACAAGAACTTTTGCCCTCTTCTCCCCCTCAGTACACATTGTGGCACCCTTAAGTCCCAAACAGATCTTACTCAGACCATCATACATCAGAGGAACAAAGTACTATGCAAAAGGTTATACCAAAAACTATAAAGAGACAACACTGCATCAAAAATACATCCACATACACCTCTCCATACAAGAGAGAAAGCATATTTTTTGGACTTCTAAAATAAAAATACTCAAAACAAATACATACATTGGGGAATGAAGAACTATACTGTATGACTTATAGCTTCTTTCTCATCTCTGATTTCACCAAGATCCTGTTCATAATTACAAACTATCCTTTCTTTTATTAAAGGTCGAGCCATGTTGCATAAGGGTTTGAATACTAATACAAAAGGCATTTGAACAAACATATTGCCTTGTGGACAAATTTCAGTGAAATTTAGAAACTCCTAAGTGAATGAGGGAATTTTGTATTGTTCATACAGTCCTAGGAGTCAAATCCTTTCAAAAGCTGGGTTTCCTTCAATAACCTTGAGGTTTTATTCCCTTCTCACCAAAACATTCTTCTGAACTGACCAATATCTCATAATTTATACAAATGTACTAGTGTGATTAGTTGATAATATTTATACACATAGAGCAGAAAAAAAAAAAAAACATCTTCGTCTCCTTTTTACCATCTAGCATTTTGTGAATGATTTTTGAAAGGACCCTTGTAGCCGTGGAGTAGACAGCTCTGCATTTGAAACAGTTTTGTGACTGACTTGGTTACACAAATGGAAAACATTAGCATAAAACGTTAAACTTCCGTGGCTGCTGCATTCATATAGATTTCTTGATAATGGCTGAATTAATTTTAAAACTATTTAAGACAATGTCCTCCTTGACTGAGACTTCCCAAGCCAAGAAAACCCACAAGTGCAGTACTTTGCAATCACAATGTTTATGTTATTGTCACGTCAGTAACGTGAGCCTTTCTCAAGGATGGTAAAACACAGTCTTGAGAGAGAGTAAGAAAGGAATTTGGAAGTAAGTATTAAAGTCCACAGGATAAATTTAATCTGCCTAATTGCCATAATTTCTGAGTTTCCACCATGGTCTTCTACAGGATTTTCTGTTCATCAGGGATCATTATATCAGAACTGAGACTAGCACACTTGCCTAGGGCTTTTGTCTGTAACTGGAATAACTTGGAACTAGATTGTTCTTTCAACAAGTTCAAAGACCTTTCAACTGAAAAACTAATGGATACATCTGGGCAAAACCCAGTAATGGTAAAGACGGCTTCCAATATTTCAAAACTACCTCTAGACATACAATTACCTACTATGGTCTTCTATCATTTCAAGTGAAGCCCTTTCCCAGTTAAAAAGTACATAGTGCCAGAAACTTCTACAGGCAAGTAAAAGAAAATTCCAGTTATGGGTTTTTTCCTATTCTAAAATTTCTTTTGCTTTTCCTTTCTTTAACTTAGGTAGGGTGGGGGAAAAAAAAAAAAAAGGTGATTCAGGTACAAATCTAGAAAGCTCCTGGAAAGCTTCTGCCTTGCAGCATCCCATGTGCCCTTTTTAACCCAGAAAAATAACTAGATGCTAGATTACACTTGTAAAGCTGAAGCTGAAAGAGGGAAAAGACATATCATCAGTCTGCAAACTGGAATAGGCTATGTGATAGATTTAGCTGAGATTCTGATCAGTCATTTTGGAGGATCTATTTTTGAACATACTTGCTAAGCTAATTTCAGAGGTAAATATTTCTTAGTATTTTTGATGACTTAAATGGAAGAGCTTAAAATGAATCTGATCTTGCACTAGAGAAGGCAATGTCTCATATCTAACTGTAACAACAAACTCCACACTTTTGCAGAAACCAAGCCCAAATCTATACATTTAAAACTGGCAAAAGGTGAGTAGGATTTAAGTTGGATGTGAGCTGCAAATATTCCCAGAGCTGGCCAGATATACAGGGGTAGGGATTTCTCATCTAGAAACTGGGCAAATCCTGACTTGCTTTAGAAACCCCTTTGGATGCCCAGTGTTCTACCTCCTGTTTGAGCAGAGAGTAGGTTTTTTTGGAAAAGAATGTACTAATCTAACTGATAACTTACACAAGACCAGAAGTCATCAGGATTTTACTTTCAGCACAGTGAAGACTTAACATTATTAAAAGTAAGGTTAGCATTTAGCTGAGACAAACAGCAGTAGTTTCTACTCAGAGAGGGAGGGCTGGGCAAGAGGAAGGTGCAGAACTCATCTCAGATATATAAATTAAGTGATGAAGTCCTATACTCTATGCAAGAAGAGAGAAGGGAATAGATATGCTCTTGTAAAACTTTAACCAGATCTAAGCACTTGGAAAGTGGGTTGAAACAGGATCACTGAATGAACTGAAGCTTCCTTAAAAGACGCATAGTGAGGTGCTGAGGGACCTGATCTTTTCCAACTGAAATGGTCCTATGATTCCTATCACCTATTTCTTTTGCTGTTTGTGCTGATGAGGTGACTATTAATATGACCAGTGACTAGCAGGTGGACTCTGACTTCTAAATAACTGAACAGGAACATGTTTCTACAAGGGAATTTTTATTAGTATAATAACAGCATGAGACTAATTGGTTCCTAAGACAAACATTAAATAATGAAATCTAAAGTAGAAATGCATGTGGCAGCACCCTTGGACTCTGAAAAAACATAAGGCTGCGCCCCAGGCTATCTTCCACTTTGTCAGAGTACCTTTGCACTTTATATAACTTGGGATATAGTTTTGAACTTTTTTAAAACTTAGAATAAGAAAATAATACTGTCACAATGACAAATGCAACTCATGTTCTTGTTTATTCAGCTTTTGTTTCCTGCTATCTTTAGTTTCTGATTGCATCTTTCCTGCAGAAATCAAGTACATCTGGATGATTTTTTTTTCCAAAGGTGACATAGAGATCTGCCTGTGCCTCAATAGGAACAATCAGTAACTCAAAGGATTGGGTTAATATTTGTTTATAAATCAAAGGAAAATATAACAGTTGAGGTAAAAGAAGGAGGAGAAGAATAGACAATAAGAGGGGATGAAAGAAGAAAAGAAAAAGAGGAAGGGGACATTCCAGAAAAAATTTCTCTATGTGCATGAATGTAGAGAGTGATTTTCATGCTGATGAATAAATACAGGAATAAGAAGTATTTTGATCAGGAATTGTCATTCTGTGGGATTCAGAAAGCATAGTTATGTCATTAGGTAACAATCTATAATTAACTCATTCAAGTATGTGTGAAGGACACGGCTGAGCCAAGGGCAGGAGCAGCTATTCCACCCACATGTTCAAATAAAAGCAAACAGAAGTTCTTGCTATCTGTCACCTTAGTTAAAACCTTCACAAAAGCTCTGGCTGATGTGCAGTTATTCCTCTGGCCATTATCTCTCACTAGAGAGACTATGTGGAAAAAACACTTGATTTCCCTGTACAGAAAACACTGTCTTTTTAAAAGAAAGACCCAAGTTTCATAACTAGGCAGTAAAATTTATGTAAAAAACAAACAGAATATCAAATCATATTCAGAAAGCATTATTTGAAACCCTCTTAACTGTGAGAGGGATGTGAAACACTTTGGGGGTGCCACTTTAATGTGGCAGTCAAAAGAGAGCAGCAAAGCTGGTTGGCACCCATCCTGTCATTAACCACTTCTGCAACAGCACAGATCCCAGCGCTGCTTTCTACCCTTTGTTAGAATACATGTCATAAACCACGACCAGGAGATGAGAAGAAATTACAACAGGACGGCTTTGAAAAACATGCCCATTAGACAGGTGTATTAAATGGATGCAATGAAGCATTAATCATGCTTTCTTTCTCCTGCTCATGTTTAATCGTCACAGATTTATGAGGCTGTTTGGAATGTTCCTCAATTTTGTCAAAAAAAATGGTATTTTCTTAAAATGTCTTTTTCAGAAACATTCCCAAAGATAGTGTAAAGGAAAATACAGTTATTCATTAAATAGCAATAACTCAATTTTTTTAATATATATGTGGAGGTAGATCATAATTGGCCATTAAATTCAAATAAATCGTTGCAGATTTACACTGATATGACTGAAAGAAAAATTTGGCTCGTGCTTCTCAGTTATTACTCCCACAGCCTCACTGACTTACAGGAGGGGTGTAAATGAGAACATAATTTAGACCAAGTAATGCAATTATGGATACTAATTCCCCAAGGATAAATTTTGATTTGAGGGCAGTTTACTCTAAGTGACTCTTACCAGTCCAGCAAGGTGTAATATACGTGATGTGGAAAAGAGGGAGAAGGAGAAGAGAGAGAAAAAGAGGGGAAGGGAAGGGAAGGGAAGGGAAGGGAAGGGAAGGGAAGGGAAGGGAAGGGAGAAAAGATAAGAAAATCTCTAATGTTATTAGTTAAAAACCAATTTGACCAAGAAAGAGAGAAAAGGGAAAAGAGAAGAAAATCTCTAATGTTATTAGTTAAAAACCAATTTGACTGTAAACTTTAATTCATCTACTAAATGTCAAGCACTACTGGATATACCAGCAGTTTCCTTAGCCCTCCTTATTATTAATACATGCTTAGTTGCAGTGGAAATTAGGAGGTTTGTAATAATACCCTTCCAAAAACACTTGAGCTGAAAATTTTGGTTTGAGATTTACTGAGAACTCTATTACTGTAGTAACAAGTTATATAAAAGGCAAATGCTAGGATAGAAGCCTTTCATTTTGACCAGCTTATTTCTGACATTATGTGCATTCTACTTTTTCAGAAGTGTTAAAGTTATTCAATTTGACCAGTATGCAATCTGCTGCTAAAGAACACATTACCATGGGGTTTCTTTTATTTTAAAGCCATTTAATTTCCTTAATACCCAGAATCTTTGTGCAGCACTTGCCATCAGCTTTGTCACGTCGCTGCTTTGTCAAACATGAACAGAGCAGTTCCTTGGGCAGAACTTGCTCTGAGATGTATACATGCAGCCCTGCATAGCTTACCTTCTTTCTGAAAATGTAATTGAAAATCACTTAAATTATTCCGCATACATTGCATTCTCCTGTCCAAAAATGGTGCTGCAAGCTTTGCAGGCACAAAGGAGAAAACCTTTAGTGTATATATGTTTCTGAAGGGAGGCAAACTGTGACTGAGACAGCAGCTCAGAAGCTGAAGAGAGAGGAACCAAGAGACCAAGGCAACATTTTGACGCAACGAGGAAAGAATTTGTGACTCAGTCTCCTCGTACACAACATTGTCAGGTGTCTATGAAGACTTCCAGTTCCTCATCTAAAACTGTGCAGGTATAAAAAAAAAAAAACAAAACAAATAAACAAGACTGGTAAGTGGTACTGGTGCTTCTTGTAAAAGTAAATCCAAAATGACATGTATTGTTTAATTTTCAGGAGAAAACGACACTAAAAATCATTGCGGGGGGAGGGGGCGAGAAGGCGAGAGGGGAGAGGAGGGAAGGAAGATTTACAGTTCTCTCTAGCGAAGCTGTATATATTAAAGCAGACTTTACTCATATGGCTATATCACCTAACTCCACACCTGAAGGAGCTCAAGAGAGACAAGGAACTTTTGGAGAGAGGCCAGCACAGGAATACAAAGATGATGAGGGGATTGGAACATCTCTCTTATGAGGAAAGGTTGTAGGACCTGTTCAGCCTAGAGAAGACTAAGAGGGGATCTGGGGATCTCATTAATACAGGTATTTAAAAGATGTATGTCAAGAGGATGGGGTGATACTTTTTTTTGTTGTCCTTCTCTGGAGATTTGCACAACCTGCCCAGACGTGCTTGTGTGTGACCTGATCGAGATGGTCCTGTTTTAGCATGGAGGTTGGACTGGATGATCTGTAAAGGTCACTTCTAACCCCTGCCATTCTATAATGCTATGAAACTTGTGTGAAGGAAGTCCTGTGGGGTTTGGTTTGTGTGGTCCTCGATTTCTCTTTTCTTTTTTGCTTCCCTTAATTTTCAAGTAGTTTTACGAGGTTTGAAAATACAATCTCAAATATTTGTTCCTGATTTAAAATATTTCTGATATAAAAGTTTGGGCCTGTGCAAGTTGCATTTTTATATTTCTGTTACCCATTATTATACAACAAAGTCCTTTCCACATTAAAGGCCAAGTGATTTTCCTCAAGTAATACTTGCTAATATTGAATAATTGTTGCTTCTCAGAACGTCTCCAGTTTCTTTACAAGCAGCACCATCTCTGTTCAACGCTATAATTCCAGAGGGCCTTGAAGTACTGTTACCTCTTGGAGTAACTTTACAGATATTACATAGAGAATTACAATCTAAGCTGTCCAAGGTTACAAAAGTCCAGCTCACCCATTATATTAATTTTTTTGAAGGTCACATAAAGCAGGAATGGCAGTAGAAACTGGTCAATTTTGCCTACTTATTACTGAAGAAGCTTATCTAAGGGGTCCTTGAGCTACCTGGTGAAGTCACAAGTTGGCATGACAACAAGCTCAGAGAGCCTAGAAATAGGAGAACATGTATACAGCTCAGATCACCGGAATGTATTTTGTTTGGTTCACTTCAATGACATGGATGTGAGATTCTGTTTTTCTACACAGCATTTATTTGGCAGATGTTGAAGAATGAGCTTTATCAATACAACTGTTGCCAATCATCTAGGGCCGCATCATTCACTATGGCGCTGCTGATTATCCTCAATATCCTCACTAGGTGGGCTGAAACCAGATGGCATCACTCTGTCCATGGGCTTTAACTAAATCTTAAGCCATATCTGGAATGTAAATATCTTTTTTTCCCATCCACCCCACTTTAACGTTTTGCTTTCCCACCACACTACAGTTCTCTCTCTCTCTCTCTCTCTAAGAAGAGCCTGTGTTGGTGGGGCCAGGGAAATTCACATTTTGTATCACTTCTGAGAATTCTAAACAGAGATACAAGCAACCACAGTTCATTACACAGGCTGATCTTGGTAAAATTTTGCCAAGCTTCTCTGTGCCTAAGACCATGTGTTGTGCTTGTGTAGTTTCCCAGACGCTCAATAGCTAACAAAGTATGCATTGCAAAGTGAAGCTGCATTTTCTGCTATTGCTATTATTTATTCATGCTTCCTATTTTTATCCTTCCTTCCCTTTAAAGAACTGCTACCATAACAGCAGTTGCTCCAGACAAATTTGACTATTTCTAATTTTACTAAAAAAGACCCACATTTAATTCCAGACATTAGAGCTGGTTGATGTACTGCTTTTGGTTGGACATTCCTTGGAAAGCAGAGGGGGAAAAAAAACTGCTTAATTGATTATTTCTGAGTCACAGGAATAATCTTGCAGATTTTTCAGATTAAGTATACAGAGGAATTTACCTCAAAACTGGTTGTAGGAGAAGAAAACAACTTTTCTGCAATAGAACTGATAAGATTTCATATCAATTTTTACTCATTTATTTTGTCATTACGAGAGAAACAACAAATATCTCACAACAACAAATGAGAACTTTTCAGTTTAAGGTGTGGGAGCGAGGTGTTTTGTTTCTCTTCCAAATCAAAGTTTGGCATTTTGATTTCAAAGGAAATGCTTTTTTTTTCCCTTTCTTTTTTTTTTCCTTTTTGTTGGTGATAAAAAAGTTGCAGTTTTCCAATCAGTTTTAAATGTCATCTCATCTAAGAAGCTGACAAGCAAGGACTTCCCCATAAAGGACTTGATGTTGCTAAAGAGAAAATAAATAAATGAAAGCATTCCTTCTAAACTTAATTCTTTATATCTTGAAAGCTTTCTGGATTATTATATTTTCTGTGCCTTCATAAAGGGTTAAGAGGTATTTCTCACAGTGATTGATACAAACAAAATCTAGCAATAATTTGACAGAAAACATCAGACTACACTTAAATTGTTTGATCCTGTAACAGCAAACAAGAATTTTATTAACATCTTATCCCTTGCTGGCCCCAAGATAGCCTCTTATCAACACAATACAACACAACAATGTCACAAAAGAGATTAGGACCGAAAAAGATATAGAAAAAAAATCCTGTATCATTTGAAATAGCAAAGGACTGGATGTTACACTTCCTTTAGGGAGAATCCAATCAATATACATTACTTTTCATACTTAAAAAAGTCACAAATACCTTGCCAAAATTATGCCTTTCCTTTTAAAATCCTTTCACATCACTTGCAATGCAATTCCTCACTAGGTTGTCTTCAAGTAGTATGTCATTCTAAACTAGAATTGGACAAATAATTGGTGTAATGGCCACAACCTTGAAAACACTTATTCCTGAATATACAAAAAGAGAACATTTACTGAAAAATCAGGATGTCTAAGCTATTACTTGACTGTGATTGCAATAAATTTTCCTGTGCCCAGAATTTACATGTGAAATTACATTTTCAGTGATAGCACTCATTGTGAAGGTATGATAGGAACAGTAACATCCATCTGAAAAAGTTGCCACAATGATACCATCTGAAGTGCACATATACATAGAAATGTGTTAGTTACACTCAGACTCCTATACTTAGGTTTTCTAACATATTCCAAGAGTAAAAGCTTTTGAGTAGCTTTACTGGAGAACTGAAATATCACTATTGTGAGACTTCAAACAGAAGTAGGTTTTTTGGCTAAAGAAGTGTCCTTTGCTTGCCCTGTGGAGTTGTCTTTAGATTTGGCAGCGCTATTGTTTAGGTGAACCTGCTTCTGCGGGGGGGTTGGACTAGATGATCTCTAAAGGTCCTTTCCAACCCCTACCATTCCATGATTATTTCCATCACTGGCATTTAAGGGTTTGTCTCTTAATGATATTATTGCTCACAGAGCACCCTGGCTTCTCTCTTCCACTCCATGTGGATCACTAACAAGACACATCTTTGTTTCCACTTTCCTTAAGGAATGGAAAATGCTTTTCAGGTGACCTAGGCTGGGAACCATGGTTTATTTTTGGTCCTAGTGCTTACTACTGAGCAATACCTCCCATGCCACTGCTGACACAGGCCAGGAGGAGTACACATGTCCAGTAGGCAGATTTGAGTCCTCCGGCTCCTACACATAATGTATTTTCTCACCACACCACACCACCTTGATTAATTCTACAGTCTTGTGGGAAAAGCAGGTTTGCTTTTTTTCCTTCTTTTTCATATTTTTTAGTTCACATAATTGGCATGACAATAGATTAGTGTTTTAAACCTGCAAACAATCTTCATTTTCACAGAAGAACTTAAATCAGGTATAGTCTGACTCCTAGGGTGATGCTTAATAACATTCTTGTGGTGTCCCTTTTCCTCATTGCATCAGGGACATCAATCATATGCTGTATCTGAGCACATACATACACAGTTGTGTATAACACTTCTAGGGAAAGAACATGGAGTTATAAGGTAGACAGGCCAGGCCCAGACACTGCAGTACCACAGGGACACACAGGTCAGCTTTCAGCAGTCTCAGCAGGAGAGTTGGACCCTGCAGAGAGGCATGATGCCATCACCAAGTCTAGCTGGCTTCACACAAGTACTGTCTGCGCTACCTTTGAAACTCATTTCATTCTGATTCTTCTAAAAGTAGCTTTTGGTCCTCCAGACCACAACAATCTGTCGTGTCATTTACCAACAGCAGGACATAAACTGAACTGGAGTGCTAAATATTCCCAAGGAGAAAATACACAAAGATGTGGATGTGGAAAAAAAAAAAAAACAAAATAACTAATCAATTGCAGTGCTTTCCTTCTGCCCCAGCTATTCCAAGTGCAGTCTGAAACGTGCATTGCTCTGTAACAGAGCCCGGCTCCATGCCTCACACAAGCAAAACACACATGACTTTTCAATGCATTTACTTGTTTGCCTCGATGAAAATGTTGCAGACTTTTTTTGTGTAAATTCTGTCTTGCAAGTCAACAAGACAAAGTTCTGGAATATACTAAAAATGGTTGCAGACACATATTTCGTGGGATTTGTATGTGCTTGATGTTCAACTTTCTATTCTTTCTAAGTGTTCTTGAAAAATTATTTTTAAGCCGATGGTTTTAATACTAAATCTCCAGTGTAAGCATATTTTTAAGGCTGAATGCTAATCCCTCAAGTAGGGTAAGATATTTTAACCACAATAGGGTGAATGGTGATGCCAGAAAAACTAATGGGATTTAAGATACATCAGATGCAAGAACAGTTAAGGTTGAAATGAGTTTAGGTCCTTACTATTAAGTATATGCCACACACATATTTTGTCTCAGTGGTGCAGTTTTAAGTGCTGAAGAAGTTAGCCTAAAAACGAGAAGTGAACCTGTGAATGACAAGATAAACAACCATTTATCTCTGAGCAGCAGCTACTAAAACAGTTAAAGTTCACTTCCAAATTTTTCACACAGGTCAATCAAAATCTCCTACCTTCCTCATACAGTCCTTTGGAGCATCTCTAGTATAATTGTTGGTACGTTAACACCAGGAGAGAGATGCTGAGATGAGCTGCTGAGACATCTCAAGCTTTATTTTAAGGGATGTTCATATAACATCAGGAAATCTTGATAGGAATTTTTGAAACAAAATGATTTTTTTTTAATGTGCGATATAGTTTGAGCCTGCTTTCACTTTAGATTTTACATTTCATCTTAATCAAAAATGAAAGCTGAGATCGAAAACAGAGCGTGAAAAAGAAGTGGTGAGGAACCTGAAACAGCAGAAGTTTGCAAGGCTCTGTTTAATACTGAGAGACAATAGCTTTCATTCTGCAAAACTACGTTGCTTAACTCAGAGCTAGTTTTGCATTTTTAGGACCATGAAAAGCCTCAGTGTGAAACCACAAACTTCTGCCTTTGCCTTTTTTTTCCCCCCTCCTTTCTTTTTTTTTTTACTTTCTTGAAACTTAAAAAATATCCAAGTGTTTTAAATCATATTCTGTAATCTCAAGTTTCTCCCGTGCTGAGTGAGACCTTGTGTGCCAAGTTTCAGCGCACAGCAAATTTTTACAGGCTGAGATATTAACCTCTCAAAACAGGAGCATATAATGGAAACACTGTTAATCCCTTGACTGTTGAGGCGTAATGAGGCATTAACCTACTACCTCTCGACAGCGAAAGGGTCCAGCTTCTGACCTCAGTTACAGTGGTCCATGTTGAAAGGAACTCTTTTATTTTCAAGTACTTCATGGTACTTTATACACTCTCAAAAAATTGTTTGCTTTTCCAAAACCACCATTCCTGGGAGCCAAACTCTACAAATATGAAAAATTAGATTTATGAGCTATAGCATGTCCTGAAGGTAATTAAAAAGCTGTAGATAATTGATATCGTGTAGTGCAGCGTTACGGAATCACACATACTTCAAAATTATGTACTAGTTGTGTTTGTAAGTGGTAACTGTCTCATTAGCTTTGAGATATTCAATATTATAGAGAGATTCCTACAACCTTGGGTAAAAAAGAATGAATATCATCTAATCCCTAACATTTTCCTACAGCGTTACTTTTGAATTAACTTCATCACCAGCGAAAAAGTATTTACCAGACCACAACCTAATTATTCCTCTTTCAAATACAAGGTTCCTGCCTTTAAACTGTTTTCAGTCTAGGCTCTGATCCCAACAGCACAAGAACATTTAAATGTAACAGGTCTTAAAGATAAATAACTTCTAGAAACCGTTCAAGATGAAATATTGTGTGATTTAAAACTTATTATGTGATTATCAACTCAGTGACACTAGACTGATGGGATCACCGTAGAATGTCTGATGTAAGAATAAAGGACAATTAATTTAATAAATGGTAATGTATTTAGCACACGCAGACAATTACTAACACACTCTAGGGCAGAAGCTGAAGTGCTTGGTTTGTATGTCGTGCATATGTCACACATTCATTCCTGAGCACAAAGGTTACCTCTGTGCTGCGATCAGGAGATGTGACTCCAGCACAGATAGACGTACCTGCTGTCACCTCAGTGCAGCTCCCTCAGGTAACAGGGAAGCAAAGACGTGACAGCAGAGGCTTCAGCCTCGCGAGCAAGAACCCAGTTTCCCCAGCAGTCCCATACAGCCCATGGTGAAACTCATGTTACCACATATTGCAGAAAAATGTAGTCCCCTAAGAGGGAGAGCTGAGTTTCACACAGCATCTTCAGGAAGGTGGCAATACAAGGCTAGCTTTCAGAACTCAAGTCAGTTTGGACATAGATATTATGGTTCTGGTCATAACAGTATGTGTTTTCTATCCATCACTCACCAGAGGAGCTTGCACTGCCTGAGTCTTTACAGAAACCAGGTTCCTAACTTGGCCATTTGCATTCAGAGAAAAAAAACTAAGGAAAGCAAGTATGCTCATAACTATTACCTTGATAAGTTAAAGATAGAATACAATGACATTAAAGGTTGTTTTAGATTAGATTGTCTAATGTTTGTGACAAGGTCACATCTGTCCATGCTCTGAATCCAAGCATGTGTAAGGAAACACAGAAGAGGCTCCAGCCTCACTTTGGATACCTTGCACCCACAAAGGAAAAGAAAAATCTTGAAGCATTCTGGCTTTTTTGGAAATATTCAATCTCTTATAGCTATATAAAAGTATAGAATTCCTTCATACCTTGTATTTGCACAGAGTATATAATACTTCCAACACTGTCATTCTATGGTTCTATGATTCTATAATACACACGTATCTCATAGGATGTGTTATTACATATGACATCTACTGCATGTGTATGATACAGATTTCAAACAAAAACTTTCAGAGAAAGAAGATGGACGTTTCCTGCTTAAAACCTCGTTTAACATTTTCACACACGCATTAAAAAGTTACAGTCTTTAGAGAAAAGCTTCGAAACGAGCTCTTTTCTGCAAACAACATTGTTTTTGTGAATCAGACATTTCTGATTAAACTGTTCACAAAAATAAAACCCTGGCAAGTCACAATGCTAACCCAAACATCCGTTGGGTCAGATGACACTGTCATACTTTATGAGGAATTTGGGCACTGGATCTTCCATTCTTTTAACTAAGAACAATGGCAGAAAACCTCTGCAATGAATTCCATTGCTAGGTATGTTTATGCACACATGCATCTTCAGTTACAACTAAAATACAAATAACCTATGTCTATGTATGAAAAGATGGGTCCAAATGAAAAAAAAACTCTTTTGAACATTTATATCTTTGTCCATATTGCACTCCAGAGAACCACTGGCCACCTCAGGCCGATATCTGACTTGGCACTAGGAGTCATAGAATCTAAGGTGGAAAAGACCTTTAAGTTCATCAAGTCCAACCATCAACCTAACACTGTCAAGTCCAACACCAAATCAGCCTTTTGTCCAGGCTGAACACTCCCAGTTACCTCAGCCACTGCTCACAAGTCTTGTTCTCCAGACCCATCACCAACTTCATTACTCTTCCTTGGACACGAGTCCTATAAAGAAGCCAGTTTTGCTGAGTTTCTGCTGTAATTTTAGTATAGGCAGCTGTAAATGAAACAAAGGTGTGAGGGTAGGTCAGAACTCTGTGAATGATATTTTTAATTTAACTACCCAAATGCAGTTTTGCACCTCTAACACCTGCAATATTCAACTTCTGTGGCCAAAATGCATCATAGCACACCAGGACATTTCACCATCCAATCCTTCCAGCAAGCCTCCAAACCCACACGCCCAGTTTCCGTGGAGGAAGGGCTGTGGGCTGAAGGATGGTGCATGCCATGATTTTACTCTGTGATGAAGACACGGTATGATGGCAGAGTGAGATAGTTCTCAGTTCTGAATCTGTGTAAGCCTCAGGGTTAAACCCTGCAGACAGCCTTAAAGAGGGGTCACATCACATCATCTCTCAGGGGAAAAAGCACGTTTCCCAGTATTTTTGCATAGCAGCTGGCACATTTTGGGGCACTACTGGAAAATAAATAATAACTTTTGGTAAGCTGAGGTTGACAGCCTGCTCCATGCTCAAACTGTTAAGCGTTTTGCTTTGCATTTGCCTCAGAGGCAGAAATAAAGAGTGACATATCCCACATGGCTTAAATTCCTTGGCCTTTCTCTCAGTCACATTAACATTATTAAAAACATGTAAACTTGGGGTTTTTTTTGCTGTTGTTGTTTTGGTGTTTGCATTGTTATTTTGTTTATTTCCTTCTTCTACTCCAACCCATTGTTTTCACTTATTACCCATGCCATGAACAATAACCGATGAAGCAGCAAAAACCCTGTGCAATTGTTTGGAGAGCAGCAGTAGTCCCGTCATGTTGCCAGTGTTTCAGCCCAGGGTACCAGTTCAGTGTGCAAGGTTACCAAAAACAGGCTGCAATGGCTCAAATCTGCCTCTCCCAGATAGAAAAAATGAGGAAACTCATAGCTAAAAAAAGAAGTGTGTGTGGATGAGGGTCACTGACTCTGCAAATCCCCTCTGGAGGTGAGCTCAGCATCAGGATGCAGAGAGCACGTGGCTCTCTGACAGAACACTGCACTCTGACAGGTCCTGGGTAGATGCATAGTAGATAATTTTCAAAAGCACATACTTTCACAGCTCTCTACAACAAAGGTCAAAACATCCCAATTTTTTTCTGGCAATCAACGTTTCAAGAAAAAAATTGTATTGTTCTTATTAATGTTGTTGCTACATTCAGTCTTAAGCAGCAATAAAAAGACACTAGTTCCAAGTACTAACTGCCTAAAACATATCCCCAGAAGCATCTTTAAAACTGGAACTTGGGTAGCCAGCTTTCTACCAGTAATTATTTTCAATCACTTTACACTGTAGTAGAGTGAGTCCTTTCCAAAAAGACATTTTGCCACAAGCAGGCAAAGCATCAAAATCTGCAACCCATTTCATATAAGCATGAATGTATTTACTGTAAAGTTACTTGCAAGCTCTTGATTTTGTTTTAAATATGTCACAGCCCTGAGAATGTTGCTAATAAAATGCTCATGTTCCAAACATGAGGGACTTCAAGCAAGGAGAAAATTATTTAGAGAACTTTTACTCACCCAAAGCAAACAAGGCACATTTTTTTTTCAGAAGAGTTCAGAGGATACAAGGAACACGGTTCGACACTTAAAGTTCACGACGAAGAAAGAGCTCTTCAACTTAAACAAAGCGTTCCTTCTCTCCTTGTTCTCTGAACTTAGATGTATTTACAGTGATGATACCAGAACCTGCAGATACATTGATTAGATTAGATAAGCATGAACAGCAAGGGAGATCAAACTCGAAATCAGCACAGATATCAGCTATGGAGAGCTACTTTTATTGTCTCTGATTTATCCTCAGCTGTGAGATTCAATTATGAGAAGCAGAAATATCAATTAAGTGGGAGAAAAGTTTTATTAATGGGACCATCATGTTTTTCTTGCTTGTTTGTTTTTGTACAGAGTAAAGCACCCTTTGAATTTCACAAGGAAATGATCATCTGCAATGACGCTCTCTCTGACAGTGAACTACATACTTCCGAGCCCTCAGTGTTGTTTCTGCAAGGCGTACATCAGTGCTCATTCACAACCTCACGCCACTTTATCATCCCAGCTCAGCCCTCACAGGGAACTTGCAGCCTGGCCCTGGTGAGGTGCTGAGCTCACCCCTGGGTAACTTACCTAGGGGTGAATTATATGCTGCACCTACATATGGAATCACCGAGTTGCAAACTCTACCAAGAAGTGGAGCCATAAATAACTTGTAGCTATAGTGAATGCAGCATGGCAGGGATTGGTTGGGTTTTTTTTTTCAGTTTTACATTTTAGACAGTTTACGCTTCCACTTTCAAAACAGATTTTATCCTAATAAAGGCTCTTATTACTATTATTCACCTGTCATTACACAGCATTAGACAATTAAGCAGCATAGCCCAACTTTCAGAGCGAGGAACGTTCCCGTTTGCTTTCCAATGGGAATGGGGCAGACAACATCAACAAAACATTTCATTAACATATAGAGCTGCACTTTTATTTATATTTAACAAAAAAAAAAAAAAATTAAGCATTGCCAAGACTGCCACCTACACTTAAAAAACTTTGCTATGAAAACTCACTGGCACGAGCGAAAGGGAAAAAAAAAAAAAACCACCCCAAAAATCTATGGGCATGAAGCAGTCTTCAGTCACAGTTTGATTGCCAGGCGATTGACAAAATAATTTGTACCCGTCGATTTTCATGAAGGAAATTTTTACAATGGATTTGCCAAGCAGATTTTTAATTTTAATCAGTAATGAAAAAATGACAACATGGATCACAACAAGACATCAGCCGTTAAATGGGCTTTCGCGATGGCTGTCAGGACGGCTCCATTAGGCAGCCATACCTTTGTGGGCATCAATCACGCTCTTCAAACTCTTGTACATCTTCGAGATTTAATTAGACATTTAAGTTCTTTACCAGCAATTTGCAAAACTGTCACTTACTGAAAGTGCAAGACACCAAAAGAAAAAAAAAAATATAAGAGGGAGAGAGAGATTTCTTCTGAGCCCTCAGAGACTGTTTATCTAACTCCTGGGAGCGTTTTTAAAGCCGCCAGTGTCCTTCTCTGAGTTTGACCAATGCCTTTGAAAGCTAATTGCTCAATCCCACCGACTGAAACAGAGCATAGAAGTGCCTTAGACACAGCTGCGAGCCTCCTTGAATGGCTGCACTGCGGCAAAAGATGTGCTGGGGAGGGTTTGAGCCTGTACATATTCGCTCAGTGCCTCTTGCTGGCTGGGGTGGCAGAAAACACTTGCCCAACTTTCCAGGAGAAACTAGGTTGGGAAAAGCTGACAAACATCTGAAATCTCTTCTTTCTACGTAGAATCACAGAATGGTAGGGGTTGGAAGGGACCCTTGGAGAACATCTGCTCCAACTCCCCTGCAGAAGCAGCTCCCACCTAGATCAAGTGACATAGGAACATGTCCAGGCAGGTCTTGAAGACCTCCAAGGAAGGAGCCTCCACACTCTCCCTGGGCAGCCTGGGCCAGGGCTCCATCACCCTCAGTAAAATAGTTTTGCCTTATGTTTCAATGGAACTTTTTGTGTTCCAGCTTCATCCCATCACCCCTTGTCTTGTCACTGGGTACAACAGAACCTCCTGATACCCACCAGTTAGATAGTTGTAAATATTAATAAGATCCTCCCATACATCATGTACATACATCAGGTACAAGACCAGCCCCTTACTGTTATTCACAACGGAGGTGTGTACCACGGTGCTGAGCTCCTGGGCCTGGGGATCAATGGCTACAGCACTCACAGAGCAGTCACTTCTCCATCAAGCTGTCCTCTTCCAAATCATTGTGCCTCTGGGCGTTGTTACATCCTTGGAACTGGTTTTCCTGATTGTTCAGGGATGCCAGGACATTCCTGAAACAAACAAGGAACTTTTTTCAGTGCTTGTTTTAGTTAGTTTGGGTGAGTTCTTTGCCACCATTTCAGCAAACAGGTCTTCATGGGTTTCAGGATGGAGAGTGATGGAGAAGGAAAAGCACTAGCTGAGGAGACCTTAGGTTTTGGTAGAAATCTTATTCCTCTCCTCCAGATTTCCAAAAAGCAAAGCAAGTAGTCTCCTTTAAATGAACTTTAGCATACTACATAGCATGAGAGTGATAAATATAAAAGGTGGATTGTGAAAATGCTGTTACTCACCAGTGAAAAATTTGCCCTGGGCAAAGATGTACAGTAAAGAGTTATTTTCAGGCTAAAGTTGTTTTTAAGGGGATATTTTTTTTCTCTCTTTGGCAGTGAAACAAGGGTGCAGGGATGCTCAGTTTTCCTACAGATCTTCAGCACAATGAGCGAGTGCATCAAACTTCAGCCATTAGCACATTGAAGCTATTTATTAGTCACCAGTCTGAACTGATACGGGAACATTTTCGTATGTTGCAATTATGCCCTCACAAAGATTACCTGTTCTCACCTGCATAAACTCCTCATTGCTTTACTCAGGGAGACAGATGACTCTGTGTCTTATTATTCAGGCAAAATTAGTTCCTTGCATTCCCAAGCAACCACAATCATTGTCATGGCAATTTTCATGACTCTCCTGGGTAAATATAGTACCAATTCACATCAGTGAGAGGGTGAGCTGTGGCAGAGTGACAAGACGGAGGCAGCGCTATATTTAGGCCATCAAGCTGGTGGTTGGGGGGCACGGGGCAGCCACTTTGCAGAGGGGACAGAGCCAAGGTATGGTCACCATCAACTGAGCTTTGATCCTCCACCACTGGTCTCCAGGCACCGGGGCTGTGGAGAGCAATGGTGAGTGCAGGCTTGTGTGAGGCTCTCTCTGACCCCACGCTTCATGAAACACTCTTGCATGTGCAGCGTCCCTGGCACCGGGGACATCGGCAGTGGCAGGGTGACAGGCATCAGGAAAATCAAAGGAGACGTTTGGGCTCCGGGGGAGGAAGTCAGGGAGTTCTCACAGTGCTCAGGGGGACAAGCCACCCACGCCAGTCATTCTGGCCAGAGCAGCAGCAAAAGCAGAGAAGGAGAGTAGGAGGAAAGGGAGTCATCTCTCCCCTAGAAAGCAAACTGAAAAGAAGATGCAAGGAGATGGACTAGATAATCTCTCGAGGTCCCTTCCAACCCTTAAAACTCTGTGATTCTGTGAGATCCTGCTTTGCACTGCCTCTCAGTGCAGCTGGCACGAGCACGTGCCTGGTCAGCAGGTACCTCTGGCAAATCAAGGATAACCAAGAGGATACTACCTGCAGCAACTTTGCAGTCCTGTGGTTCCCATCAGTTCTTTAACATATTATTACCAAATCCCTTGGATTATACATCAGCACCTCAGTGCTGCTGAACAGGAGAGCAAAGAGGTGACGTGCATCACAGCCCTGCACTTGCAGCAGCACACAGCAGTACCCAGGACACCCTCAGCCAAACCTACCACAGCAATAAACAGCAACATGGCAACACACTACAACACTCTTCCTCTTGCACTGGCTTCCAGAGTTTGTAGCTAATTAGCCTCTATGTTGCAGCCATGAGTCAGGTGTCTGCTAATGATTTCGATAGCAACAACTTTTCAGATAAGAACAGTGAGGCTAAAGTCATTCAATAGATGCAAAATGTTCAGTTTTACAGAGAGCCTCAGTGGAGATGGTGGCTTGTTAACTTCCATACGTGAAGTGGATGGAGTGGCTCCAGATACATTATTTCCCCATCACATCCACAGGCCAGCAGTTACACTCACTTCAGTGAAAGTCACGATCACACGGCTGTTAGTCCTGTGTAAACTGTTCCAAGACAAACTTTGCTTCGTTTTGGATACTCGTGATAAATCAAAGCTCAGCAGAGGTGAGCTCAAAATTGATATGGAATATTATGTACAGATTTATTTTTTTTAGCTAATTCGGCCCATGAGTGAATGAGCAATAGTCACCTAAGAGAATCCCACATCTCTAGATTAAAGATACTTTTACACTCAGCTAAGGCTCTCTGATTACTACCAGCTAATTTCTAATGAGGCTGGGTTGTAATTTGCAGGTTTGCTTCAAGTCCAACTTCCTCCATCCTCAAAGCCAAGTGTTACATCAAACAAGCCTCAAAATTCCCACTTAATTTTGACTTCCACTTAACTCCTTGACTATCTGCCACTGCTCCCTCCCATTCCCACAGCTATTATTTATACAAACACACAGACATGTTCATGCTCTAGTGCCATGGTAGCATAAGGATCTTTCACTGAGAAGGGCCTTCTTTTGATATAGGATGGCTGAAGCAGAATTCACCCTTTCCCACAAGCTCTCCTGAAGTTTCCATTCCCGTGAATTTAAAACCAGCAGGGGAAAAAAAAATGCAAATGGGAAAGGGGGGAGGATTTAAAGACTCTGGAACTCACAAAAAAAATAACCAGTCTATGGCTTTATATTCAGGAAAACCCAAATCATTAGGTTTCCTGAAACCTCTGGCCGTGCCATGGGCAAAATACAGGTCCAGATCCTTGATGGATGTTGACCGGTGAGGCTCTGCTGCTTACATCAGCCTCGTCACTGCTTCTACGCTTTTCTATTTAACATGTCAGTACCATTCGTGTACAGGAGTATTTAGCATGTTTTGGTTTCTATATGGTTTTTCTTCTAGTTATCTGACTCACTACCAAAACAAATAAACTAAAATAACCCTACACACACGTCTATTGTATCATACCCACAAAGGATTCTGTTATTACATATGCACAAGCGGAACTTCTCGAAAATACAGCACGAAGCAGTTTGAGTCTCTAAGGCCAATTACAACTACTCTGATTTAAAAGGATTATAGAGGAGCAGGCTCTGTGCAATAATTTCCAGTCTAATTACAATTTACAAAGAATCTTCATTGTTGTCACAAATATTTAATGTGCCTTGGCATTTAGCAAATAATCTCATTCGATTTCTCTCTCTTTTTTTTTTTTTTTTTCCTTTGGTCACACAACATGATCACACACAATTCTCCAAGCTGTTTACAGTGAGCAAAATTACCCTTGCAGCTAGATACTTAGATCCTTCTGAACCGGTAATCAAACATGATTGTGATTGCACTGAATTTTTAGTGCTGCCACAAGTGTGTACTTACTAATCGCACAACCATGAGAAGGAGCTGCAAAAACCCTGAGCTTTATGAATAAAATTCACTACCAGAGCAAGGAAGAGAGAGAGGGAGGGAGAGAATGACCACTCTTTAGTAGGATTATTTGCTGTCTAATAGAGGTCAGAACCCCAATACAGTTTAACAATATAACAGGCATACACCTAAATGGATATGTCAGTTTTTACAGTATTAAATTATTTAGCAGTAATTACCCCAGCATGTGGATACTATAAATGTAGGTCTTATAAGTACGAGAAAATAGTCTGCTTTGTTCATTCAAATTGATGGTTTGGCGGCCAGCTATAAAAGTACCGACAGTTGCCAGCATTCTATGTGGTGTGCAAGCGAGAAGTGGATAGAAACCTTCCTTGGTGGAGGAAATTATAAAGTCAAGCTCAGAAGTAATGATAAAAGGTATGTAAAAACCAGAAAAGCAGAGAGCTCTCTTGTTTCACAGAGCTGGAAAAGTACAACTGGAGCACTGCAAGGGGGTTGAAGAGACATTCCTTCCTGCAGCCAGAGACTCCTAATTTTGGCTCCAGAAGAGCCCATACTGAGTTTAACAATCCATTCTATATTGGCTTTTCTGCTGAGATTTCCAATACAAGTGAGAGTTATGGAGATGAGTTTTAGAGGTGATAGCTCTGACTGGTTTGTAGACAATAAAAATACCAACTATTGTTATGCACTGCTCAACCTTGATTCAAAAACCAACAGAAGAAAAAGTCCGTTGGGCAGATGTCAGTAACCCAGCCATACGCGTTTCAAAGAATATCTGTAAGACTTGCTTTCACAGTAAGGTCCTTTGGATCCTGCAGCAAACTCTGAAGGCTGCAGCAGCTTTCTTCAGCGTCTTCACGCTGACGTTTTAATTAATTAAATATAAATCTGAATTATACAGTTATTAAAGAGGCATCTACCTTGTTTATTTTGACACTAGAGTCTCACCTTGAAGAATCTGGGATTCTTATCTTGTGTTAACGAGATAAGCAGGTTATGAGTCGCTTCCCTTAAGAAGACAAACAGTGAAATAATGTGAATTCAGCTGATTCAAGAAGAACCTGTAGGTTTAAGCAGCGGTGATGGTATTTGAACATTCACCTTTACCCTAGAGAGCTAGCAGCATTTAGGAAGGATTTCAAAACTCGTATTGCTCAGCAATTATTCTACCTGGATGAGTTCCTGTGTGACCTACTCTAGGTGGTTCTGCTCTGGCAAGGGAATTGCACTGGATGAGCTTTCAAGGTCCCTTCCAAACCTTAAGATTTTGTGATTCTCTGATTCTGTTGTCATCAGACTCAGGAAAATAGCACTACGGCATCTTACACTGAACATAATGTTCACTACCATGAAGGAGCCTTGATACCCTCTGCGATAAATTCCAGGTGTGTTGCACTAGGGTTTGAATGCTTTGAAAAAAACCAAAAGACAAGTAGTTGTCTTCTTCAGTTAAATGAATGGCAACTCTATAGGCAAATGAGTGAAACTGGATATTTCACAGCAGACTCAAAAATAGAGAACTTCAGTAGTTTTGTCATATCAGAGAAACTGTTCTCTGACGCAGTACCATATATATTTGCATATATTACAAAACTTCTGCATACCCATTGTGTTGCAGATGCTAAATCACGCAGAAAAATCTTATAACCCACACAGATCCGTTCAGTGGATGGGGAACGTGTTTATCCATTTTGGTTTACTTAAAAAAAAAAAGGATAAACATAAAATAGTAGGTATTTTGTTGTTATGACAATTTGGCATCTTCTGAGCAAATGTATTTGCTTACTATATATACATCTTCAAGCTGTCAAGCAATTGGACAACCGTTGCCCTCTCCTCGTATTACAAGTTTGATTAAAATGGCAGAGGCCAGATGCCCAGCTCACTCACAGGTTCTTTAATTAGAGGGTCTCCTGGACCTCCAAACCACTTGAATGAAAAAAAAAAAAAGAGCAATTAACACTTTTCCAGGACTTCCTTCATCCATCTGTCACAGCACAGGTGAAAAAAAAAATGAAGAAGAAAGAAAGGAAGGAAAAATAAAAGAGGAAGAAAGAAAATCTGATAATGGATCATTTCTCCAGAAAGCACTGGACTTGGAGGGTGCTCCTCCAACCAGTCCATCAAAAACATCCCTCCCTCCCTCCCCCTGTAGAAGATGAAAAGCCTCTAGGTTTTCAAATATGCTAACTGCACAGTACATCATCCAAGGGAGAAAGATCATGTGCGAGCTACACAGACGGGCACAACATGTCTTTAATCACCCCCGTTTCCATCAGGCAAGAAAACCTCACAAAGCTCGGTTGGGAAGATGCAAAGGGCTTGACATGTGAGGGCATCCACTTCCCGCCCCCATGCTGCCCCCCCAGCCATCCGCAGTATCAAATGAGATCTGTTATCAGCCTTAGTTAGATCATAATGAAATAATTGCAGGACTCAGCTGAGGGTGACTGCAGTGTAGTGAGGTGAATTAATTTTCCCACCACAGCAGGGCATGTCAGATCTGGCCACAAGCAGGTCAAGCCATTATTTTTTGTGAGTGTGAGAAAGTGATTGACTGGATTTCTGCACTTTGTGAGGGTTTGTGAATAAAAACAAAGGTGCACCTCAGCCATGCTTTATCCTTTAAATGGCAGGCACAAATGAAAGTAAGACATTTCATAAATTAAGACAAAAGGAACCTTTTTATTCCTGTTTAAAAAGAAACCTCGTGCAACTTAACAGAACTTGGGAAATTTCATCAAGGCATCTGTAAAATATGCATTTCAATCCACTCCAAGGAAGATGCTGGTTTGGGTTTTGAGGTTTGATTTTTTTTTTTTTTTTTTGGAGGATTATAATAAGTTAATGGCTAAAATGTTACCCATATGCAACTTCTAATGATCAATATCACAGTTCCCACTCTCATAAATGGGACCGCTGCACTGAAGATAAAACATTCAGTATGGCTCAGAGAGGTGTTTTGAATCCAAATGCTTTGAAACATTGTACTGAAGGCCAAACAGCACATTATGTGCTCAGTAAAGCCAACCAAATGTCTATAATTTTTCCCCAGCTATTTGGGGGTAGGGACAATTGTGACTCTCAAAATGTCCCGTGTTCCCATAGGTTATGAAAATTGCTGCTTTTGTGAATTTTGGTAACAGCAAGCAGCTTTTTATTTTAAAGGAGCTACTTGTTTTAATCAGAACTCACGTCAGTCTTAGAAAGGAGATTTACCTTGCGATACTGATTTTTCTCTTAAGTAGAAACTACCTGAAAGAAAAATAAGATATCTCCTAACCTTTTTCTCTCTACTCAAACAGAAATTTTTCCCATGCTGCTAGCTCAGTATTTACATTTGCCAGCAACAAAAGAAAGTCGTGGGGCACTACTATGGTCCAATATTATTTGTTAAAGGGGTTTTTATGGATTTGAGGGGTTTTTTTAGAGTAGGTAGTACTAGTTTTGTTGCACAATTTTTCCAAGAATGTTGTTGAGGCAAAATCACCTTTGCTGAAGCCATCCTCAGGATCTGCTTCGATTCACAGGAGTCTCCTGGCAATTTCCATTGTGGCCATGAAGAGGAAACACAATGTCTTGCCTCAAGAAATGGAAAATGCTCATTGAAATAGTTCACCAGCTAGCAAACTATTGGAGATGACTGGAAGGATGAGCACTTGGAGATGCGTGGGAAGTTACGGAGGAATTAAATTAGGTAATTGAAAAATATGATTTTACTGTAAAACACTCAAAGCTGAAGTGACCACTGAAAACCAGCACTGGGAAGAAAAGACACCTGCACTACAAACCTTCAGGTTTCCCATAATTTTCTCGAGTCTAGACCTAATGAGAACCAGGGTGTTAGTTACTTCAGATTCATTTCCCATCAGTGGCTGGAGGCACATTTTTGGAGATGACTTTACCAGTTCCTTTTTATTCCTTTTTTTCTTGCATAGCATTTAGAAAAAGGAAAGGAGATGAAGGAAGGAGCACTACTCATACTTCTGTTAAAAATAAATGAAATGAGAAAAAAACTGCATAAACATCTATACAAACCACAAGCTGTGCTTTCTTAACTACAGAACATGCAAAAACTCCTCTAAAATACCCCTTGCAATCATTCACCTATCTTGCTTTTTTAGCAACTTTCCATGTCCAGTCACCTCAGAGGCTCCAGTGCAACCTCCTGATGAGCTGAGAACAATGTGATTGCTTATCAAGAGAATATAAAACTTAATACTACAACACCTCAGCTGAAAAAAACACATACACAAAAAAAATCCCTCATGAGAGGCTAATACCAGTTTATAGCAATATCTGGATTGCAGTAGGAGGTACCAACAACTCTTCCTCAAAGAAAAGAAAAGAGAAAAATGGACAGTGCAGAATGATATTCTCAGACTTTCCAGATTCGGTTTTGTTTGCTCCAGCTTAAGGTGTTGGCTCATCTTTACCCCTGATGCATGCAAACGGCATCATTAGAGACAGCACCTCGTAAGAAATTGTGTGCCAAACCACTTTTTGAGAGCATTCTTTCTCTGTAGAGTCTATTTTCTACTTGGTTTATTTATCTATAATATATATAGATGTATGTAGGTGTATATATATATATGTATATGTGTGTGTGTATTTTCTCCTATGTCTCCTGATTAATGAGCTTGTCCATCTCTCCAATTAACCCCTGGGCTGCCACTCCCCATCTCCCAAACAAAGATAATTCTCTGCTGCTGAGTATACTTTGGAGACAGAGGAAAATACCAGACTCAAGAACTGATAGGAGTCCATGGAAGATTTTCTGGACAGATTTGAGAGCAAAAGGACAGGAAGAAAAGGTACGGAGACAAAACTCCAGCAGGTGCCCACCTCAATGGGCTGGCATAACTCACAGCAACGCAGAGCTACTTGGTATTTCCTGGAGAGTCAATTTTTCCCCAGATAACCCAAAACTTGGGAAGTAGAAAGTGGTCTTTTACCCATTCATTGTCCTTTATTGAATACCTGTTTCAAACTGTGTTCCTTCGCTCTGTTTCCTGCTGCCTCCCATCAGTGCTGCCCCTGAGATGGAAACCTCCCTTACCTCTGCAATCTGCTGTGCCAAACACAATACAAAGAAGCTGTTCTCCACGGTACACAGCTGTGTTTTTTCACACCACCTTGTCTCACTCCCTCCCACTGCCATCCTCTGATGTCTCATATACAGAATTCCTCAGTCTGAGACTATAAGATGCTCAGGACAGAGACCTCGTCCTTCTGTATGATCATGAAGTGCTGTTCCTTTCCCTGGCATCAAGTCCTTCGCTGTACTTCTATCTCTTCAACACCACCGTGCTTTACTCCCTCTCTGATATAAAAATCTTACTTTTAAAATGTTTTCATACTGTTGTGGGTCTGGAATCTCCAGTAGCAGCAAGGCAACGTGTTCTATAAATGGTACGAACACTGATTGGTAATATCATGTGTTAATTGGCAATATCTGCCTTCAGTAGGCTCTGCAATATGTGTTTTATCACACTGACTAGTTACACACTCACAAGAGTAGGTATTAACTCTTTGCAGGATGAACGTGTGCTCTTTGAAGGAAGCATGTAAGTTTAGTGTTTTTTTTTTTTAATTAGGCTTTTGTGGCCTGTCAAAAGCTGGAAAGTGAAGAGAGTATCCATCCAATGTGACATACTGTCAAAATCAGGCAAAGCAACTATTGTCTCCCCCACTGTACAGTTCCCTCAGAAACATTCGCTTGAGATAATCATCTTAACAGTGTCAAGCTCCTGGCAACCCTGAACAGATCCAGAGCTCACAAAAGGCAGTAGGAGTCTTCCTTAGACTTCACTGGTTTTTAGGTACATGACTGCTCCTCCTGTGGTCTTAGCAGTCAGACAGAAATCAGATCCCCCCCCAACACCACTCTAGATGACAAGATGGTAACACAGATCTTCTCTGGGTTGTGTTCTTACCTTCATTTTTTTTACCAAACCAGAGTTGTGCTTCTCTCAACACAGAGCAAGCTTCTGCACCCAGAATTCACCATTCAGGTGGCTTTGCTGCCATCAGAAAATCAGTAACTACAAACCAAATCTCTCATTCCCTGGGTGACCCCAAGGAAATTCCCTTGTCTATACACTCAGCTCTGACCTGGCATGTGCTGTCTGAAATCCTTCCATTATCTCTGCTATTTGAAGAGACTCAGTTGCTGCTTCTTCAGAGCCTGAAAAGGAGTGTTTTGGCAAACCCACTGATCTTAATGAGGCCTATTATTGTCTTTGGATCAAAGGCTCACTTGATGGCAGCTATTAGCACCTTTCTCCATAACAGTAATTTAAAGGTGACCACAGGCATCCTCTGTTTACTCCTCAACAGTACCCCTCTTTCTTCTAGCCAGACTGGAGAGGTCTGTGGGCACATACTTGACCAAGAATGAACCTGGTGTGTGTCTTTGCTGTCAACAAAGCTGTAGGAGTGGGGAAATGGAAATAATCCACTCTTATTTCCTTGCAAATTTAGGTGGAATAAAAGCTTTCGTTTTCATCCTTTTGTAGACAGCGCTGTAATCTCTTTGCTTGTACAGTCTGCTTTACCTAACTGGCATCCAACCAGAGCATCTAGCTCACCACAGCGGTATAGGAATATATCTAGCACCCATTTTTTACCTTGCCTAAACCACTGTTATTAGGGAGAAATACTGGTTTTACTAGGCCAGCCTGTTCCACCTGAATGAAGTCAACTCCATCCTTTTTCCTCTCCTTCCACATACTCTCCAGCCACTGCTCCTTTAACCTCGTGGGTGAAAATTAAACAGAGCTTTCTCCTTACAGCTAAGGATTTATTTAGGCTATTTCTGAGTGTAAAGGCAGGCCAGAAACTTATTTGTTTTAATAAACAGCCTAATTTTACCTTACACGGGACTGAGCTGATAATCAGTTGATCATATCTGAAAGTAATGTCTAGTGATATCACAGATAAGATGTTCGAAGCTGTCCAGTTGGTGTACAGGAGACAGACAGATCTCTGGCATGTCATTTTTCAGAATGGGCTTTTGGTAATCTGTGCTGTGTATTAGAAGCCATTAAAACATGCTAGGGTCTTCTTTCTCTCAAACAATCTACTAAGCCAGATGCAGCAGCACATGACTTCACCTAACTTCCTCTGCAAGGTGTCAACATTACATATCATCACTACTTATTAGGAGTGTGCTGCAAAACCTGAAATAGGGAAAATGAAACCCTTGCACTACCTCCAAGAGCAATGGTTTCATTCTGTCTGTTTGCATGACCTGTAAGGAAATTTCCACGTAACTATTCTTGTCAATCATGTTCAAATAGCTCAGACCTGCCTCTTCTGTGTTGCTCTGCCTTCTCTCCATTGTGCTCACAACCACTGCTGCCACCCTTGCAGCTACTAAAGCAAAATATTCAATCATAAATTGTTAATTTCTGCCGTTCTACATGCCCTCTTTCTTCTCTGTTTCATGGAACTACCGTGTATGTAGTTTATTTTTTTATAATGGCTTCCAATTAAACAGCACTAATTCAGCCTTAACATCTCATTTTTTACTTAACTTCAAAGGCGATGAAGCAACTTACACACCAAATTAATTACGTCTATTATCACTTAAAGAAATCCACTTAATTCTGTCAAGCCTGGCAAATGATACAAAAAATGTTGGTTTGATAATATTAACATCAACAACTTAAACTGTATTTAAACTGGGGAGGAAGAAAATAGAAATAATTAATTGCTCATCACAAATCTGCCCAATATGGAATGCCATGTGGTTCTGCTTTTTTAACAAATTAGTTTCTTCCTCTGTACTATTCCTTGTGAGGTATACAAGTAGTTAAAGGAGCATATTGAGAAATGAACAATCAGGCTAACGAGGAAAGTGATTAAAAGTTATTAAAACCAGAGCCAAAATACTGAGAAAGATGTAGAAGTTTTGAGACGTTGTCCCATGTCAGAAGGACCAGAGAGCGTTCACCTTCCCCTTCAGCTCTGCCATTTGTATTCCTTTCCTACCCAATGGGAGAAAATGCTATGATGAAAACTACAACAAAACAACAAAGAAAAACTGAAACAATCCCATTGGTTTATGTGCTAAAACCCATGAAGGGAGGGACAAATCTCAAGCAATCTCAGAGTTCCAAAGTTACACTGCTCTGTACCACAAGCTGTCCTTGCCCTCGGTGCCTCTCTGACACCGTCTCCCTCAGCCCCAGTGAACATAGCGATGGAAGATATTTGATGTTTTGGCTGGATAGAAGTAAGGAGGAGATGATGGACTACCAACACAGCCCGTAGAGAAGGGACAAAAACCTCAGTGAAAGCCACCTTCTGCAAAAAGCCTCCCACAAAATAGAGAGCCAGAGCCACCAAAAGTGAAGATCATGATGGTGTTTTCTCAAGGAGAGCAACATCGACTTTACATGGTGGTTCAAAGTCACATATTTATTCCCAGAGGCACAGTCCAGTGTAGATGTTCAGGCTGTCCTCAAAAATAAGTAATTAACAGTAAGTGTTTGCAGATTGAGGCACTATTTCTCTATTTTTTGACATTAGATGATCCCCCTCTTGGTTTGTCAGTCCAAACTCTCAGTGTATTTTCTAAAGCCGTGTTAGCAAAGTGCATATCATGACCAGGGCTGACTCCCAGGGTAACCTTTCTGAGGGAAACTGTGCATTTTGGAAAGAACCAAAGTGAAGAGTGAAGGTTTCAGAACTGGAAAAGCAAAACTTGAACTACTGTAAATGAAGTGCTTTGGTTGGAAGTGCTGAGTGCAGGGAAGCCCGAGAGCAAACACCTCCAGCTCAGCTGTGGCAAGGTGCCTGGGAGCCCCACAGCCTGCTGCCACAGAGGCCTGTCTGGCACTGAGAGCTGTGAGAGCACTGTGAGACTGCAGGAGGGGCAGAGCAGCATCAGGGATGAAGTCTGGGACCACCCTAGCCCAGACAGGCCACAGAGTGGGCAGCAGGGAGGGAGCAGTGAGGAGCCAGGCTGGTTTTGATGGAAATCTGCTTTGCTGTCCAGTTTTGAAATAGTTTGGAAGATGTGTTAGAACAGGCCTGTTCTTTTGAAATGTCTCAGTGCCAACAAACAAGTGTGTTTTTAACAGAATAAATGTTTCAGCACAAAAGCTTTGACCAGATTCACAGAAGAGCACCGTCTGCTCAATGTCCTCCTCAGCAGTAGAACTATAGGATATGAGAGTCTGCTTTAGCCAGGAAAATAAAAGCCCAGTTTCTTAATTTGCGCTGTCACAGCTCTCACTTTGTACCTTTAGAGGTCAACCTCCAGCAACTCCTAACAAGACCTTTGCTGATCACTGAGATCTGTATGTAAGCTTGATCCAAAGTTCAGAGAAGATGGCAGGAGGTTTTCTATCAGCCTCAGTATACACAAAAACCTTAATGAAGAGTGTGGATGTTCCCAGACAGTTTTCACACATTGGTGACTGGTTTTCCACCCACTGAAGGGACTGATTTTATCTTGTATCGCTTGAGTTCAGCCATGAGGTGTACTGATTGGAAAATCTCAATGCCTGACAGGGAAACAACTGCTAAACAACGATACACGATTCTGCCATGACAAAATCCCTTCACTCCAACAGTGAAAAAGGGATGTCATGCCTCCATTCTTGCCAGCACTGAACGTTCAAAGCAAAGGAATCTTTTCTACCAGAATAAAACCCCCAGAGGCATTTCCTAGCATTAAACTCACCCCCTTTCCTGCAAGGCAGAGAAGGAAGGAAGGAGACATGTCTGAGAGGGTGTTTGAGGATGTAATCTCCATTTCGTCACCAGAACCTCAATGACAAAGATTCCCCTAGCAGATGCTTCAAATCAAAGCAACAAAGCAGTTTCTAACTCACGTGGAGAAAGAACAGCCGGGAAATTTGAGTCAGTCATATACTGAGGGGATACTGAAGTACAAAAAGAATTGGTCTTCTGTATCTAGTGTCCTTCTACCAGCCTCTACCCTCAGGAAAGAGCAAAACAGAACAGAAATCACCTGTAACATAGTGCAATAGACATGGATAATTTAATAACCACCTGGAGGATGGGAGATTTAAGCTCTTAGACCAGCAGTGAAAGCAAACTGCCAAGTCAAAGCCTCTATCCTTGGCAAATGCCCAACAAGGTGCTGTCTCTGATTGATACACACAAAGTGTGTTTATATTTTTCATTCATATTCCTATGCAAAAAAAAAGGGGCTGCACAGCAAAAATTGCCCCTTGCTGNCCCCCCCCCCCCCCCCCCCCCCAATTCTTGCCACAGAGCATGGAGCGTGCTTGAGAGATCTTGTCCGGCCCCACCGGGAGGCTTTGATGAGAACCCTTTGCTAGCACATGGTCCTAAGTGGTATCAAAAATAGTAATTCAGCCATCTCTAAGCAAACAAAAACAGAGTCTGTAAGAGACAAGAGGCTGCCAAATCTCAAGTGATGCGTGTAACGTTTTTCTTTCAGGTTGTTTTCTCTTTCATCTGTTTTCTGGTTTTTTGCATTTGGTTTCATTCAGTTTCATTCATTTACAAGAGTCTCCTTTTAACCAAAGGGGAAAAAGTTGATGTTTATTTACATCCTCTCTGCATAATAAGGCCCTGGACCTTGGATACATATGTGTAGTCCTGCTTAAATCAATGGGGATTACTCGCCTGAGGAAAATGAAAACAAGTACCAAAGTCCTTAAAGAGCAGGGAATAAAACAGCTACCTATTGACATAAAACAGCTACCTATTGCAGTAACCCAAATAATCAGATTCAGCGGTTGTCCCTCTTTGTCTTCATTTACTCCATAAAGTTGTGTTCTGTCGTTCAATCAAACACAAAGTTGTCGGTGGAGTTCAGGAGGCAGCACCCAGTCCGATTTCCACACTGCCCAGCATTCAGCCCTTTGTTATAATCATCATAATAACATTAAATCAATGATAAGGAACTGCTGTCAAAAAGTTAACCATCAGAAGCTGGAAACCACACAGCGAATGTGTCAGTCGTCTGAGCCGGACAGAGTCATGAAACTGAAAGGGAAAGAATGCGCAGTCCGCAGTCGACGCTTACATGCTAATAAAAGCCAGCCAGGCAAAAACATATATGCACAAGGCTGAGCAATTTGTCACCCTGGGCTATCATGGCTGTTCCCCTGCCTATTGTAACAATGCCAGCATTCAAAATAGTCAGAAAGGAGCTTACAGGAGCTGAATGCCAGCACATGTGTTTTTCCAGCTGGAACCGAGTTCTGGACCAGCTTCTGAATTCTAGTTTAAGTTTCTTACTCTCTCTCTCAAACAGGAAAAAACACATAATGCAAAGACTGAAAGCCCTAAAATAAAAATGTTGAAGAGAAACTAATGCTGGAAAGAGTCCTAAAAACATAGCTGCAGATTTGGAAGTAAGTGTTAACCATCCTTCCCTCTGCACATATACCTTCCTCTTTGCAGAGCCTCCTCGAGGCTCTCTCCTCCTCCTGGCGCTGGGGACCTCAGAGCCCCCGGCTCCCTCCCTGCCTACTCCCACAGCCCAGCACACTTCAGGCCTACAGGGGCTCTTGGGCTGGCAAAGGCTTTCTAAGTTTGCCTCAGCCCGGTATTGAACATCCTTCTCTGAAAACTTTAAGGTGATTCAATCTTTGCACTGTTTTGGTCTTGCAGTATTAACAGAGCTTGCTGCTCAGCCCCTCGTCTTCTTCATGCAGGAATAGCTCAGTGCTCTGCAAGTGCTTGGCTTTTTTAAAAAAAAAAAAGAAAGAGAGGGGAAAAAAAAAGTAGTTTGCAACCCTCTCCAAAGTTTACAGTCATCTACTCCAGGTATAATCATTTCAAACTCTGCAGCACTTCACATTTGGTTAAAACCACTTCAGTTTAGAAGTGATTAGGGGTTGAAGATTTGCAGTTTAAAATTTAAATTAAACTGTTTAAAATTATTGGAACACTTCACACATTTAGAGCAAATAATTTCCTGAAATATTTATTTATCTTTCCTCCCCAGTACTTCTGGATTTTCAGTAGCAAACTGAAGTGCAGAGGCAGATATTAAAGAGTCAGGAGGCAGCAGAAATCAGATTTAGGTTTTCAAATCCTAGTAACTTATAAAAGAGAAAGTTGTTGGGAGGATTGTGTTTCTACAACAGCAAAGATAGCAAAAATATCTGTAGATTTATAGGGGGAGAATCATGGCAATGGACGATAATAGTGTCCAGTTTAAGGCTTGTGCTAAAGCATTACTTTGGATTATTTGCAGACAAATTCCTTTCTTGATAGAAAGCCTACACCAGAGACAAATATGCACAATATTCTCTTTTACCAATTCACTCTAGCTTTCTAAGATTTCATATTTTAGTTAGACAAACTAACAGAAAGACAGCAACAATAAATCCTTCCTCTCCAAACAAATTAAAGTCTTTTCCTCCTCCTCCCACAGACGCAGACAACATCTCCAAACTTCCCTCTCCTACAAACGTATGTGGCACAACACATTATCTATATTGAACCTGGAAATTAATCCCGAGTTCCTCGCAAGAAGCACTAGTGTTTGTGTGGAATTGCAGCTTCCAGTGCAGAATAAGAATCACACTGTGCACACACATAACCCCGAGCTGAGCCGAGCCTCTGCGCAGAGCACAGCCCAGCGCCTTCAGCTCCAGGCGCCTGACAAAGCACGCCGAAAAATAAAATAGTTCCTAGTTTACATCACTCCTAAACCCAGGCAATCCCCACTCTGGGATGGGATGGGCTGGAAGGGAAGAGAGCAGTTTCTCAGACAGCTCAAAACAAGCTCTTCGTTCCAGCTTCCCACTCCTGCAGCAGGCAGGCACGGGGCCGTGAGCCCCTCTCCCCAGCCTCACACCCTCCCTGACTTCAGTCCCACACTCTGCCTAGCTTAAGCTGCACATTAACGCTCCCCCTAGCCCCAAGCATCACGTTGCCCCTGGCCCCAGCCCCACATTCCCTTAGTCACAGCCCCACAGCCCCCCTGGCCACAGCTCCAGCCTCTGCAGCAGCCTGCTTGTCCTGTGCTGCTGTGGTGGCACCCACCTTTGTGTCTGCATGAACGGGGAGCATAGGCTTGTTTTGTTTCTTCCTTCAGGAAAGGAGATGGAAAAGGGGACAGCCCTCACATGTAATTCTTTAAGTGCCCTTAAAACATACCTTTATATATACTTATGGCCAGTTTGCATCAGCATTCCTCAGGCTTCAAAGATCAGCAAAGGGCTTTTGTAGATAGCAAAGGGTCATTTATGGTCAGGTTTTTTAGTGCTTGAACTCAATATTGCCACAGAAAAAGTAAAGAAACATAAGAAAACCAAACCCAAGACATAGAGCATGTTTAACAAGTCCATCAAAAGCAGTTTTCACCCCTCTCTCACATATCCTTCCTATTATCCTTAGCTGACAAACCACATTTCCTCATTAGATTCGTTGACAGCTATACATGCACGTGAGGGATTAGATACACCGGTCACATTAGAGTCCTGTACTAATTCTTCATAGGTGGGAATCCCCATCTAAATTTGGGATTTTTAAGGAAGGGAAGGTGGGCAGGAAAAAAAAAAGAGAGAAAAAAAAAGAAGTTGTGGGTTTCTTCAAGTATTCACAACTAATACTCAACACTTGCACATTTGGTATTCAAATCTTTTATGATCTTTATATTAAAACTTCCTACTTGCCACAGGCCTTTTTAAGCAGTACTAGTCTTTGACACACACTCTGAAATCTACCCAGTGTGTTAAAGTTATTGAACTGTTGTGAGCTTCCTGACAACAGTGTTCTGCTAATGCCAGTTTTGATTCCACTGACATTAATCTTGGTAGGGCTGAGATGCTGTTAATACTCACTTCCTAAGCGAGGTAACCCCTTCAAAGGCTGACACACACCACCTCGCCTTGTTCATCAAATGTATAATCTTACTAAATGCTGTAATCTTAAATCCCAACCTAGAGTAACTAGCAGTGCTTACATTATCATTTTTCTTTAAAGTTCATCTAAAAAGAGAAAAAAAATTATCTATTAAAGAATTGCAGATTTCAAAAACTAGACAATCAGAATTTAGGATCAACAGCTTCTCTAAATACTGCACCAAACAGCTTATTGAGCTTTAACATTAGCACAATCTGAGATCATTCCTGCCTTTCTGCCAGGTCACTCACACTTCCACGCACACAACAAACATGAATCTTCCAGAAAGTCCCACTGAAATTTTAAAGAACCCTTTTTTCTTCCCCCCGCCCCCCCCCTCCATTTGACAACTTTACATCCTGAAATTAAAGAGAGGGGAACGTGGTTATAGCATATGATGGAGAGGGAATTAGAAAAATGGCCCTTCATTGCCAGTGCTATTCAATGACAGCTCATTTTCTTGTGCCAATAGGAAGAACAAGATTAGAAGTGACTCTAATTCTTACCCAGACTTCAGGCCAGTGAAAGTCAAGTTAAAGAAATAAGGCTCAGTCTCTGGAGGGCAAGGGTACCAGTCACTTATTTCTTATGAACACTTGCTGACATGTGCACTAAGCATAATAATAATAATTTTATTTATAAAGTGCTCCCCCACTGAAGTGCTTGGGGCATTGTACAATATCATAAATGCAATTTAAAATACATTTTAAAACATAGGAAATAATGGGCCATCTTCTAATAATTATAATTTTTATTTAGAAAATTATGCCAAGAACATCGGTCTAACGTTAGGCTGTCCCATCAGCTACAGCAGAGCTGAAGGGAGAGGAGAGGAGAGGAGAGGAGAGGAGAGGAGAGGAGAGGAGAGGAGAGGAGAGGAGAGGAGAGGAGAGGAGAGGAGAGGAGAGGAAGAAAGAAAAAGAGAATGGAAGGAAGAGAACAAGGAAGTAATGGAGAAAGAAATAAAGTGATAAAAGGAGAAAAAATAGAAGAAAAAGGGAAAGAAAATATCTATTGATTTGATTTACAATCTTTAAGGCTTCTATAAAGCCTTAAAATTTTAAACCTTATACCTTAAAAAGGTTTTTAATAATTACGCATTTGAAGAAAGGCTGTTTTCCTATGTATAATGAAAATCATAGGGGGAAAAAAATATGACTAACAAATTGCAGTCAGGTAGTTAATTCTCATCTCTGGTTAGCTGGCACCGATGCTTCAATTTTCCAGACTAACTTGAATTACTGAATTTCCCAGCTTTCACTGCAGGGATATTTTTTATCATGTTAAAGCAAGGGCACTTGGGTATTTTTTTCCCTTTCATATATTTTATGTATGTAAAATTTTTAATTAATGTTTATTTAGGGATAAAAAGAAGAGTTTTTGCATCATGGGAATGACCAAATTTATGGCACATGCTAATCTACCGGTGTCAGCAAAGTTACCCTGGGGATACATTTGGCTTTATGTATCACACTATCATATATCATTCCAATAACAGGCATCTCCTGGGGGAATACGTGACAGAAGCCAGGGTGGGATAGTGGAAGGTGCTTGGATGGTGCCTGGCTCTGGATGGCTTCTCCCCAGGCTGGTGTGAAAGGGGCAGTAACCCCGATGCAGCCCAGGGCTCTGCACACAGCCACACAACAGTGGGGTTTCACTTGTTTGTAAGGGGCAGTCTGTGAAGGTTCCCACTGTGATTATCACATATCCAGACTGAGTCTGCAAAGCAGGTTCAGAACCATTGAAAATGATGGCTAAGTAGGATTGGGAAGGTCAGAGAGAGACTCCCTTGCTAGGCACAATCAGTGAGCACAGATCAGATTCTTAATTAGGACTCCAGTAATTATTTTGAAAAGATGGATATGCTTGACAAGAAACTTCTGCTGAGTGTCCTTGTGCACTCTACATTTCCTGTGCCATCAGTGTTTTTGCATCCACACGTAGAGGCTGTGATTTTCGAGCAATAGATTCAACTCGGAATAGATTCATTTTAATAGAAGCTGCTGAATAACTCTCCAAATTTGCTTTGAAAATTTCAACAACGGTGTCAAGGAACCGATCCAGTCAGTCTGTAAACTCCCAAGAGAAAGGATTATGGCTTTACTTACGATTTGGGCAACCCCAAGCAATTCTTCTTATTTAGCAAATACAAACACATTTAAACAAGGCTGACTGGTCTCTCATTCTAAAATGTGCATATGCACCTAGCAGGCAGGCAGCTCTGCTCAGGAACAGAACTGAAGTTATTATAACCAACTCACCACTGGAGTTTTTTTAAGCCTGTTTCTGTGCCGCTTGCACTTTTGCACTGAGTTGATTTACTTTGGTCTTTAAACTGTGTTTTCCTCATTGAATTTCCTCCTTGCATGCTCCTTTGCATGTTTCGTTGCTCAGCATTATCATTCATTAATGTTTCAGCTGCTTTCTTTTGTCTGCTGCCCTTCTCCTGTTAACATCAAGTTTCTTCGCTAGCCAAATAAGTTATCCCACTCTTTTTTTATCATGTCTTGGTTTCAGCTTTTCTTTAGGAAAAAAAAAAATAAAAGCAGGAGGATACAAAATCTTCAAATGGCTGATTAGAATTCTGTATGACTAGCAAGTGTCATTTAAAAAAGAGATACTGCACCTTTAATAAATTTAATCCACGTCTGATTACAGAGGAAGAAAGCTCCTTTTTAATCTTACAGGGCTGGAATATTGCAATAACTGTTCCATCTGATTTTAAAAATAAGATTTGCTAAAGGTCAACGTATCTCCTGGCCACATATGCAGCAACATTGAAATTTCCTTGGCCAGGGAATAAAAAGATTCTATCATTAAAAATAAAAGCGCAAGGACATCTTGCAAGCCCATAGGGTTTTTAGAAAGAGAAGGAGACATTTCGTTATCAACTAGCAATCATAAGATTTTTAAGCAATATCTCTAATCTGCTTCTCTTTCCCCCCACCCCCCCCCCCCCCCACCCCCCCTTTCCTTTTCACATCAAGGTCTTTTTATCTTCCAATTTTGCATCTAAAGATGAGGTGAATGCCATTAGCTCAATTCAACCTCAAGTGTAGTCAGATGTGCCTGTGATTTCTGAAAAGCACTGTCTAAGGTCACATTAAAATGTATAAGAGCTTTTCTATTCCTGAGAAGGGGGCTTATTATCCATCCATGGTGTAAGGGAGTAATGTCAGTGGCCATAGACTAGGGTGAAAACAAAAGGGATACCAGGGTTTCAGGCTTTTGTCGGGGAACCTCTCTGCCTCCCTTTTATTGCCGTCTGAAGCCCTACAGATAGCGCAGCAGACAGTAAACTTGGGTGGCTCTAGGGAAGAAAAAAACAAGTTCAACAGGCTCAGACTCTCCTTCCCTGAACCCTCGGCTTTAACTCTCTCCACACAACCAAACCCTGAGAGCATCACACCGCACCCACCAAGGGGTTTTGCTCCCCAGCTGGGAACGCTGCCCATGGCCCGGGGCTGCCGGAGCCTCCAGCCTGCCCAGGCAGGGGCACGCGCTTCACTTTGAGCCCACCAGTGGCCTCAGAAAACAAACCTGGGAAATGCTCCTTGGGCTTAGAATCAGGACAAGATCAGAGCTGCCAAATTTGGCAGCAACTTGGAGTTGGGTTTTATTTTTTTTTCCCCCCACTTTTAATTTAGAAAGGGCTGTCAAGAGAAGTTAATGAGCGTTTACCTGGCCATGCTGGCCAAGTTTTGCTGCCATTGACTTCAGAAGCTGTCACTCAGGGGATAATGCGAGTCATCAGTAAAAAAGATGACAGCATCAAGAGTTTCTGTGTTCTTTCTTTAAAAAACAAAAGAAAATTAACGGTCAAAAGGAAAAATCAGCTACAGGGGCTTTTCCGAAGCAGGTATTCAGGGACAGGCTTAAAACGCCTTTCAAACGTAATTGTATATTTTAGACTCAGTTCCTATCTCAACCCTTTGTGTGTGATGTTATAACTTTAAGTACCTTGCAGATATCCCTTCAGGGCCACCTGCGTGGCTGACTTAGAGTGGTCTGATGTCTTTAAGAGACTGTAGGCATGTTCTTTCTACTGTACAACTCTGCACCGAACTCCCATGACCCGGGTACAGAAGATACACTCTCTTGGTGATCTACTGCTGAAGCTGCAGGTAGGCCTTTTCTGGAAAAACAAGGGATTATTTCCACAACTTCAACAGCCACTTGCCCTAAGGAATGGGCAAACTAAAAGCATGAGACAGGTTTTTTACTTCTTTCCTTTTTTTTTTTTTCCTTTTCAAAGAGCAGGTCTGATTCATCTCCTCTCCGAAGCACATTAAACACAATCTCATTTATAAAGGGTGGGCCAAATGTATTCAGGGCAAAATACTTCTGAATGTTACACTAGGAGTTAATCTGACCCATAATTTTCCAGCTTGGTAAATTTTCCCATCTTGCAACAGTGATGCCAGTTAAGTGACTCACTGTGATGAGATAATGTAGTGACTTAATTACCATTGTGAACAATGAAGTTACCGTGCAGTTTGTGTAGCTTAAAATGGCACACAAGCCAGTAAAAGTAATTCCTGGCTTTAGTGTGTACCAATGAGCCTATTAGAGGGAATAATAGATTGATATTTCTTTTTCTTTGTGAGCAGGGTTGATAGCTTCTGCAGTATTTTTTCATGGCACTGCTTTTTTTCAACCCTTGCCTCTGAACTCATTAGGTTTTTCCCATGCAAGCGACTGCCTGTGAAAAGGGAGCTAAGGCATGTTTGCAAACTCCAGGCAGCAACACAGATCTGTAACGCAGTCTGCACAACCATTGTGGCATGCAGATAATTGCTCGTGCAAAGGAAGCTTTGACATCCCCGAGATGTCTTTTGCCTGGTAGACAATGTGAGTTTGAGTCAAAGTGACTCTGTTTCTATATGCTGACAGTGCGGTGGACATGTACAGGTGACCCCAGTATAGGTTTCCTCTATCTATTCAAAGTACAAAAAGCAACAAGTATTCAGCATCTCAGGCTTCTAGCCCAGATGAGGCAAAAACTCTCCTCAAACTTCACTGCTCAAGATGCCATCCAAAGCCAGCTTTAAGCAAAGCAGAGACAAAGCAATTTCTTCTTCCTTGTGGAAACAATGTGTTGCCTTTGCTCTTCTTGAGGAAAAAATTGCCATCAATTGGACAACACCCATTCCTGGCCTCATGTGGCAAGAGATAAAAAACACTGAGCTCTTGGTTACATCACCGCACTTACCTTCTTTGTTATTTAGTTACATCAATGTTGTCACTTTACATCAGCCCCCTGGAACACTGGCAGAAGAAGTACCAGCTCTTCAGCCTTTACCTGGCCTCACTATGTGTAAAGACCATCACTTGACCTCAGTATAAAGCACATCTGGTGCCTCTCATACCACCGACAATACTTCCTCTGCAGACTCCAGCCAGCCTGGGATCAGAAGGATGAGCTACATACATAACTTCAAATATAGTCAAAGTTGCAGTAGGCTACTTGGTTGGTTTCCACACCCCACATGCCAAACACATCCTCTAAATTACTTCCTTATTTGTCATTTATGTACTTCTGAATTTTAATGAATAGTTCTCTCGTTCTTTGCCAAACTCTTATATTCATAGAAAGCTGGCATTTCACAAATATCAAAGAGTGCTGCTGAGTGAACCAACCTCAGAGAAACTCAGGAATCATCATTCAAATTCCCTGTTAAAACAGGAAAACAGACAACTGACATTTATCTCTTAAAATACAAACAGTATTTCTGCAGATCCCTTCAGTGGTCCTGCACAGCCCAGGAACATCTCCTGGAGAGCTGGGGCTGCAATTTTGTTATCATGCCTCGAGCTCAGCCTTCAAAATCTGCAGCAACGTGAATCAGATTGGACTTTCAGCTTTCTGCTGTTCTTTTTTAATAGGAAGGCTCATAAAGAAGTTGACCCCTCTTTTTTTTTTTTCCTTTTCCCTCTTTTTGGCAGCCATTTGACAGTAGATCATCACGCTTTCAGTAACCCACATCACTGTTTCCACAGTAATACCGCAGTATTTCCACAGGAATACTGCGCAGCACGGGCATTAGCATACTGATAACTGCAGCAAAGGGAAACATTTGTTTCATATTCATCTAGTTTTGTTTTATTTATTTATTTGTTTTAAAGGAAGGGCTTTTTTTATTCTGATAAGCAATCTCTGACTTAAGGAACAGCTATAATTTTGTTTAGGGAAGATGAAAGACCTCCTCAGAGATCAAGGAAAAGAAACAGGGGAACTAAACGAAGCCGAAATCATCCCAGGTGATTTTTTTTCAACATAGCTTCCCAATACAATGCATTGGGGAAGAAAAGCAAAGGCAGGTATGAGACACCCTTCGCTATATTCTCCCACAGAACAAAGAAAATGATTTTAGAATCAGAGAGCGTGCAGTGATCTTCTGTGATGAGAGATGGCTGCTTTGCTTAGATGGTTTCCACTAAAACAGAGAGAGTGACAACTTCCCAGGTACAAAATTGGCTTGTTATGTGGGCTTTAAAACAAGCTGAAAGGAGAAGCTTTCACTTAATCCAAAGAATCAAATGTGTGCTTTTAACACACAAAATAAGACAGAAGTTGAGGCTCTAAAATAGAAGATGAATAACAGAAGTACCAAAGTCATAAAGTGGCTTTATGGGAATGGAAATTCTGTATGGGAAACAAGCAAGAAGAACTAGAAGTATCACTAAATAATGGAAAGTATGAGTGCAAATGAAACCTTGTAAAATGATTCTCATAACCAGAATATCAGTACGGACAGGTTCAATTTATATAGAAGAGCTACAACGGGAAGAGACAGAGAGGTGATGGTTCTGTATGTGAAAAACATCTCCAATGCCAGCAGACGACAATATGAAAATGGAGAATAGGGTAGTGAAATTCTTGGATAAAGACAAAAGAAATGAAAATCAAAGCGGAATCTACGGGAGGTAAATGCTATAGATCACCAAGACTGGAGGAAAGCAGGAATAATAATTCTTGGACCAACTCTCAAGATGCTTGTAACCACAGGATACCCTCCCCATAGTTTATTTTCCCAGATATTTACAGTGCAGCTAGGGCAAGATAGAGGCTACATCAAAGAGATTGTTAAATTGTGTGGGAGACAGCTTCATAATCCTGACAGGAGAGATTCCAACCGTTGGAAAAGTCAACCTGGAAGTCATTCTTCCTGAAACACTTGAATTAATCATGCAGAAGCAACCAGTAAAGAAACTTAGAATGAGTTAACTACTATTTTCTTGCCCCGAGAGGAAGGGATTCATGGCAAAGCATACACTCCAAGAAGCTATATTCTGGGTAGGAATGTTAATTTAAACCCAACCCTCTTTCCTTCAAATCAGTGATAAAGCAACCACTGGTTTTGCTCTTTGATTCTGACTTCATCTCCATCTTGAAGTCAATTCACATTGAGGAGGGAGTGTGCAGCACACGAGCAATTCTGCACGACGGGCAGGTTCACCTATGAGATGTTACAGAGACACTGTCTGAGACAGCGAGCCCAACTGCCAAGTCACACTGCCTAGTCAAGAGAGAGAGAGACATCTCCCCAGGGTGTTTCAACCCACCTGAGATCTGATTGCCCTCTGGATACATCTAGGCTTCTATGTGAAGCACCTTAGGCACCTACAGTTAAGGAAAATTAATCCCCTGTTCGATCCTCACGCGCATGCCGTTATGTTCCCACTAAGAATATCTTTATGTGAAGCAGCTCACTCTGACGGAATCCATATGGAGAGCAGATAGGCAATGCTTTCAGTGTTGCATACTCTATGCTAGTTTTCCTACCTAAAGAAGACTGACAGATATATTGAAATTCATCTGTGAGAAAGCAAGTTGTAAAATCTCAGAAGCAATTGTTTTTAGGGTCTAACTGTAGCTCTCAGCCATTGTTTGACCACAGGATGGTGGTCTGGGTGATTTTTATACCATCTTTTGCTTGTGAAACTAGAAATAATGCTCTCAGGCAGAAGGACACCAGCTCCCCTTGTCGAGCTCTTTCTGTCTCTTTTCCTGAGGCAGATTGCTTCCCTGTCTTCTTCCCAGTGGATTCATGTATACGTCTTTCCCGTATTTAAATTAATCTTTACTCAAAAAGAATAAATAGAATTGCATTGCACACCCTATTCCAGAGGAGATCCTTCTCATGCCATATGCTTTATTGTCTGTGTTTTGATATTTCCACTAAATATGTCTTACCTGGGATTTCATTTGCCTTTTTCACAGCCACATCATTGCTGGTGGCTTAGGCACATCTTTATGTATTAGCCTGCAACGTTTCAGATGCAGACATTTGTCTTCTGTTAAATGGGTTTCCTTTTTCTAGCAGAAATTCTTGTTACTCTTTCCTAAGTGAAGTATTTTGCACTTTGTACTATTAAATTTAAACCAATTTCTAGTACTAATATTCTCCAGACCATTTGTATTTCTCTTTCTCCCAGCTTTTTTGGAAGCATTGAGCCAGTTATGCAGTGATGATGGAAACTCTCATGGTTTCTTGTAGCATGAAATCCGAGGCTAGCGGCAAAGCCCGGAACACAGAGAAAAATCTTCAGACTGTGTAAATCAACAAAGCTCCTTTGATTCAGTTTTCACAAGGATGTGGCTCCAAATCTCTAGCATATGTTCAAAAAATGTAGTCCAGTTAATGTGGAAGAAAATCCAAGTGCTATTGTTATTTTGAAGACTTAAGATTATTATTCATGAAATGCACTGGGACAAGAGAAATCTCATAAAGAAAAAAACAACAAACCAAGGAGAAAGAAAAAACCAAACACAAAACATTTAAAATTAACTTGAAGATTTTTATCTTAACGTGGAAAATAATTTTTCTACCTTAGATTTGAGAGGTTAATAAGTTTTCTCTTATGCAGACTAACTTGAAAAGAATACAAATGTCATAATCTGGATTTAAATCATTCCTACTCTATTTGAGATATGCATCTCATAATCAAAAACATCCAGGTCCCCCTTTCACAGGCACTGCTGTATTCCCCAGGGGTTTTCCATGCTGAAGTTAACTTATGCAGGTAGAAAACTTAGACAGAATGAGAACTGGAGCACCAACATGCAGGCCAGGGAATCTGTGTACCTGAAAAGATGGATGAACTAATTTCAAAGCTTATTCTGTTAGATACATGCTGTCTCTTAAGGGCTGTCTGTTGGCTCTCCTGGGTTCTCAGAGCTCTCTGTGAGTTCAGAGTTGCAGTTCCTTACTGGATAATCACCAAGGTAGATTGTGATAAGTATCACACAGTGATGGAAGCAGTTCAGAGTTTCTGAAGGTAAGGTAAATAGGCTTCCATTAATTGGAAAGAGCACTCTTTAATTACTTTTCTAGCCTGGACTAGCCTATTCTAATATATATCATAATTCAGGATGCAGTACACTAACTAACGTCTACAGAATTTTCATTACAAAAGGCAAAGAGCTCTTTGGCTCTTTTGGAGCCAAAGGTAGTTATGCCATTGATTTTAACAAGGTCAAGGATTCACCACAGATAGATAAAGTTATTCCTGACAAGCACTCAGTGCTTGTGTTAGCAAGAGCAAGTCACTTCTCCAGGCTCCTGTGGTCTCTCCCACAGCTTGTTTTTATACTCAAGCCCATTAGCACAGGGACTGTCTCACTGATTTTTTTTGACTGGACCCAAGAGGGTGGGAAGTGCAGCATACAGCAGGTCTCAAAGTGGCAAAAAGAAAAAGCTAATAAAATAAACCTAATATAAGACAAGATTTCCAAGCACCAGGTATGCAAGAACAGACAACCCATTCTCAATCACGTGGTATTTGGCCGAGCCTGTGCCTGGTGACAGATGCTTAGGGAAGGAGCAGAGACAGAGCTCCAGGCTGGGCCTTGTCTCCAGCTTACCTGGAGTCTCTCAATCACTTTTAAAGACTCTGTGAAGCAGAGTTTACTCCTGAAACATGTGGTTTAACAACCATGGCTGGACTGCCATGAATATGTCTAATTCTTTTTTTAATTCATTTTTACTTTTCACTTCCACTCCTGACTCTTCTCCATTTTTATTACACACTGCATCAAAAAAAAGGAAGGTTTTCTTTGTAGTAATAGTAACTAGTAATTAAAAACATCATAATTTCACTGGATAGTGAAAAAAAGAGAGTCTCAGTCACATTCCCTCCAATATTAGGTATATTATAGACTTCTGCCATGTCCCCTCAGAAGATCCTTTCCAAGCTAAAAAGTCTGACTCTTTCCATTCCACAGTGCATGGAAGGCATTCTGTATCTGGTAAAACACATCACACCTCTCTGTACCACTTTCAGGTTACCTTTGTCTCTTTTGAGATAGGATAACTATAACTATATTCAGTATTTAAGATCCTGATGTGTCACAAACATGCACAGTAATGTAATTATGCTTTCAATTTTTCCCTCTATTCTTCTCCTAATGTTCCCTTTCTCAAGTTGATCCTTTTTGATAACTCTCCAAAAATTCTTTAGCATCTCTGTGTAACCTACATCCTTCTGTCCATAGATAGATATATAGATATATAGAGATGAACAGACAGGAGGGGATGATTCCTCTCCTCTATATTTTGAAGTTACTACCACTGAATTTCATCTGTCATCTGAAAACACAGTCTCTCTGGATCATGGGACACTTCAAATCAGAGCTACTAAATGAATGCCAGTTGAAAGCTGATTTTGGTAGATGAATCTTTAAATAGTTTTCCTTTATAATAGTTGTAACCAACTGAAGTTATTCCAGAGTCTGACAAGGTTACAGAGTCTCACTGGGTTTCCCATTGAAAATGAGACGTAATATTGATGGCACGATAGATCATACTGATGCAATCTTATCGGAGCAGACAGCATACAAGAAGACACAGTTGATGCTCCATGTGGCAATTACAGAATTTAGCTGTAGCACTTCGGTTGAATACTTGTACCATCTCCTAATTAAATGATTCCACTTCAAAGGACAGCCATATAGGCCTCTGATTGAGTAAATAAAGGACTCTACAAACTTGCATCATCTTTGCAAAGTNAAAATGTAGGACAATGGAAGGGGAACATTGTCCCAGCACTGAGCCAAGAACGGAATCACTTGGTGAGTAAAGAGAGGAGCCTGATGCCATCCCTCCACTGCACAGGCTATCAGCCAAAGAGCACCACACAGCTGCAGTTTTACAGAAGGATTTTTGGAGTTCTGTGTCAATACAGAAAAAAACCCACTTGTTTTCCATTTTTACTCTCAAGACAGCAAGAGTTTTTCTTATANCCATTGAAAATGAGACGTAATATTGATGGCACGATAGATCATACTGATGCAATCTTATCGGAGCAGACAGCATACAAGAAGACACAGTTGATGCTCCATGTGGCAATTACAGAATTTAGCTGTAGCACTTCGGTTGAATACTTGTACCATCTCCTAATTAAATGATTCCACTTCAAAGGACAGCCATATAGGCCTCTGATTGAGTAAATAAAGGACTCTACAAACTTGCATCATCTTTGCAAAGTTTTTTTTTTTCCTTTTCTTCTTTTACTTTCGGTCCTAGATGAACTCTCTGCTTCTACACCTATTGTAAGGCAGAAAACACATGAATGGGAAGCGTTCTGCAGAATAATTAACATAAGATGCTTTGGAACTCAGCATCCCTGTAGCATACAGTTAGTTTTAAAAAGCACCTCAAGATATATTATACCTTATGAAATGATAACTTTCCTCTGCTCCTGATTAAAGAAAGCTTCCATTATTTTCCAAAAATTATTATTATATATATAT